>WURT03667677.1:0-17631 GCA_009936505.3 Holothuria glaberrima | reverse complement strand
TCCAGGCTTTCACCCGTGATTGCAAAGAAATGGTGATCATGAAGCAGGGAATGCCTGTGGCAGTAAAAAAAAGTTAATGGCAGGAAGAGGCGAATGGGGACCCTCCACAGAAGTGCTATACAATCTGAGGTAAATTGCTACGCAATTCTGAAAATGCGTAGCACTATTGCTACGCAAGATGAAATTCTTATTTCCATCCCTGTATGAGTATGATAGGCCTACCCTGAACTATTGTTGACTCATGCCAAGTACAGTATTCACCAGGGTTGTAGCTAGACAGAATGGAGTGGTGGTCATTTTGATAAAAATAGTGGCTAATTTGTGGAAAATGAAGGCTGTCACAGTGAAAGCTATGTTTTTTTATTGGGTCCTGGCAAAAGTACTGGTCGCTGTGATGTGCTAGCCTAGTCATGGTCGGTAGGCCTATCTGTATTTTTGTCTCTTACTGTGGTGGTCAGGGAAGGTAAGTACTGGCTAGAGCCGACCACAGCCCACCACTAGCCACAACCGTGGTAGGCCTATTCACTTAAGTTTTAGCCCTCCTAGTACAGTACAGATGGCTACTGCACACAAATAGTACTAGTAACACTGATATACAGCTGCAGGTTGCAACTGTAAGATCTGGTATTTGGTAAATGAGTTATAGTAGTACTGGCCTAGCCTACATGGATGATGCAATACGTCAAAAACAGTTGAAACACCTCTGTGCACAGACCTCGTTCAGGACAAGCTACAGTTAATGTAGGCCTTTTAGACAAATGCAAAGCTGTTTACTACTTCTGTGGTTGATGGTGAATTTAAACGCCGTTGGTTACACAAAGGCTAAATTGATACCTCTAAATACCAAGCTATGTTATTGTGTTCAACTTCAACCCGTTCACTTCCGGCCCATTCCATTTAATTTCACACCTCGTACTTGCGTACACTGCACGTGGACCACGGTACATCACTTTTCTACTCTAGACAGATAAGCAAGCTATAACTGCTAGGGTAACCCGGCATGGGGTAACGTTTATATTGTGTTTTCACTATACCTCGCGAAAAGAAAAGACCAAATGTTAACACACAGGGTTACTCTAACTAGTATTCATGATGTATATGTTACCATAAACCGTTAGTGGAGAAAACGTACAAACAAACGTACGTCAACCAAAAGATTGATGACCTAGACTCCCGCAGCAAGCAGACCGTCGACCAATCAGCATTGGCGGGTAGCCATGAAACTTTTACCCAATGAAAGATTTTTTACTATGCTGCTGGCTAGGCTAGGTCGATCGCGTTGCGTTAGGCAGTATCACTATCAGACTTGTTGAGTCGACCACAATGTGAGTTGACCCGATGACGAAAAAGAAAATAGCAGCAAGGCAACGGTTTCCTTTCTCACGATACATCAAAACGATCATACGTTAGTATATGTTTGGTAATGGTAGCCAGAATTGGGGATTTGGGGGGGGGGGGGGGGAATGCCTACGCTAGGCTAGCCTAGTCCGCAGTCTGCTACCTAGGCCTATAGTAAAGTAGTAGGCTACTAGCAGTAGCCTATATGGGGTCGTGCTTTGTGGCTATATCCCAGCCCAGGCTAAGTTGGCCTAAATCATGTAGGCCCCAAGGCTTATACTTAGAGGCCTAGGCTAGCCTAGGCCCAGGTTAATGAACCTAGCCACTGGCGTCAGTCCGCAGCATTATACTTATACATGTTGTAGACTACATAGGCTACACACTAACGTGAGGCCTATTTAGGATAGGCCTACATACTAAAAAGGAGTTGGACACCCAGTGTGGTGGACACCCAGTGTGGAAAGTGGAATCTAACTTAGGCCTAGCCTAGAGGTTGTATGCCGGACATGTCTGGTGTACAACCAGGATTTTTGGCGTGCATTTTGGCATACAAATTCAGGGTGGGGTTGGCTTGGTGGTTGGATACACACCAAAACAAAAAAATGTAACATATAGAAATTTACAAGGGCACAATGATTCAGATATAGGATAATTTCCCCTATTCTATAGTGGTTTAAGGACAACTAGTAAATAACCATAGTCAGTAGTTCACGGCCCTCAAGAGCTCAAAAAAAAAATCCTGACACCTTTTCTCATGTGAATTGAAAAGTTAAAAGCTGTTGCTAAGTTTTAAAATCCATTTTGAGTTCTTGAAAGGAACAATGTTCCATAATGCACAACACAATTACAGTGAACAAATTGCGGACTACCTGCGTAATTGGTGACTTGAAATAAACCAACCATTCTATTCAAGCCCCTAGGGGCATAGCGAAGGTGTAATCTTTGGAGGTATGTAGAGATTATGTTTTGCAAAATGATCCGTTGATGTGTAGCGCGAAAATGAACACGAAGCTTTAGCAGGTGAGGTCCAGGGTCACACCTAATAGGGCCCCTGGTGGTTCCAGGGGCAAAGCCCCGGTGGGGGTCTAGGGGGAAAACCCCCAGAAGCTCTTAGGTTTTGGCACATCTTTGGGTATAAGAATGTCTCAGGATGGACATATTTTGGTTCATAATGCATCATCAAATGCAATAATTCCCAATAATTTTAATGTATTAGGCTATTCCTCTCATCAGGCCACTATACTTTTAAGCAGTTAGGGTCCAGAGGCTGGCCTAAGGGCCCCTGGTGGGGGTCCAGGGGGCAAAGCCTCGGGAAGCTCTGGGGTTTTAGCATATCTCTGGGTGAAAAATTAAGTCTCAGGATGGATAGCCTATATTTTGGTTCATTATACATCATCAAATGCAAAGATTCCCAATAATTTTAATGTATTAGCCTATTCCTTTCATTAGGCCACTGTGACTATACTTCTAAGCCTATGGGGTCAAGAGGCCCGCCTTAGGGCCCCTGGTGGGGGTCTAGGTGGCAAAGCCACGGGAAGCTCTTAGGTTTTGGCATATCTTTGGGTAAAAGAATGTCTCAGGATGGATATATTTTGGTTCATTATACATCATCAAATGTAAAGATTCCCAATAATTTTAATGTATTAGCCTATTCCTTTTGTCAGACCACTATACTTCTAAGCATATGGGGTCAAGGGGCTCGCCTATGGGCCGCTGGTGGGGGGTCTAGGGGGTGAAGCCCCAGAAGCAGTAGGATTTGGCATATCTTTGGGTAAAAGAATGTCTCAGGATGGGTATATTTTGGTTTATAATACATTATCCAATGCAAAGATTCCTAATAATAAGTGAGGCTACTCGTTCCGTCATGTCACTATACTTCAGGAGCTGAACCTGACATTCAGAATTTGAACACTATGAGTTCAGCATTTGAACACAAGATGCATCTGGGGTTCAAATACGATAAGTGTTCTAAGAGGCATCTGGCATTCAGAAATGGAGAAAAAGTGTTCAGAATTTTAACACTAGCTTCAGATTGTGCTTTGAACACCACAATGCCCTCTGTATCTGTTACATTTTGGTGTTCAAAAGTTGAATGGCCGAGTTTGAAGTGAAGGAAAGACACGTACGCGCGGTACGCATTTTTTTTGCCCATCTTTTGCAAAATGTGTTTGAAGCACAGGTATCGGAAGCTGTTGGAGACTGAGGGGCTGAACCTTGTTTTGGATTGCTGTCCTGGGAGAAGGGTCTAAGGGGAGGGGGTGTTCCCTTCCTCATTGGAAACTTTTTGGATGTTTGAAGGTCCTTAGATGCAATTTGGTTCATCATTTTGAACAAATTTTTGACATTTCGTACTGGGATCGGGGGGGGGGGAGAAGCATAGTTCAGCCCCCACAGTCCCCGTTCCTATGCCTGTGGTTTGAAGTCAAGGTTAGGGTTTAGAAAACGGGCTATGGATAGCCTCGCCTCTCCATGGGTAATTGGGTGCTGCTGATCCCATGGTGATGATAAAAGTGAGAAATAATATCCATAAAGTGGTTTTTCAAGAATGTCATATGACCCGAAATAGCGCGCCTATAGGGAAGCCTTTAGTGCCCTTTACTTCCCCGAGTTGCCGATGGACTCAGTCTCTCATCCAGTTACATGGCTGTCACATTCACGATCAATTTGCTGTCGGCATTCAACTTGAATGGGCCAATTAGATGAAGAGCCATAAATTGAAATATCCGATAACAGACTAGCTGCGTGCTCCCGTTCTCTCTCTCTTTTTTTCTTTCCATTCTCCATCTTCCCTTTCTCTCCCTTCCCCTTTCCCTTCTTCTTTCTTCTCTTCCGCCTCCCCTCTTTTCCTCTTCTATCCTTCCCTCTTCCCCTTTTTCCGACAGACTGAAAATTTGGCGATGGCGACCAAATATTGGGGGGGGGGTGACAGGCCCCAACACCCCCACTCATTATGGCCCTGCAAGCCCCTCTCCTGATAGATTGTCAGTAACAAGGCTGTGTTAGCACCAAGAAAAAGGAAATTGCACTAATAACCATTACAAAATTCTGGCAATATTTCAGTTTTTGCTAGGTTGGAAGGCACTTAAATCACGTAAGGGTGAATGAAATCCTTAATGCTATATCATTTGATAGTGTAGGTCTAAATGTATAGGCCTAGTATGTGAAATACTGACAATGCTTGAGGACCTCAAAGGCAGTCTAACGGACCTGGCATGCACTGAAGCCCTGATGTGTAGTCCTGGCCTAGCCAAATGTTAGGCCACAGACGGATCCTTGATCTTAGGCAGGATCTTACGAACCAGAACAGAGTATTCATAAAATAAAGATTTCAAGAGTATATATTAAAGGATCTATACAAATCAAAGTTGAGACCTCTCAAAGCCTCTAAGTCACACTTGTAAGATCTTGTGTACTACCCTTGCTTGTGTACTGACCTTGCCCAACTTGGATAGATCCATATTTGGTATGTAAATGCCTTATGGTGAGAAAGGTCATCTGGGGTCACCGGGGGTTAAAGTATGAACCCTTGTGCATGCAATATATCAAGTTAGGAAGCTTGGATAGATTTCATATTTGGTATTCAGATGACTTATGGTAAGAAGAAGAACCCTAGCCTATTGTTTTTTGTATACAGTCTGAATCTTATCAAAGTTGGCAAGAGTATCTGTTCAGTAGATGAAGGGTCATCAAAGCTGCACTTTGAAGAATGTCAAAGGTTGTTTGAGGTCAAAGGGAAGTCAAACAGTAGAATCAAGCAAAAGTCTGTAAATACTCTGAATTGTGTCGGAATCTTATCAAAGTTGGCCAGAATGTTCATTTGATGATGGGTAATCATAGTGTACTTTATGTTGATGTTAATTTTGATTGTGGTCACAAAGGGTCAAGGGGTGAAATCCAGACAATGCTTTTCCATAAGAGTTTTGGTTTTGTATGATATGTATTGCCATAGGGAACATTTTTCGATGGGCCTAACAATTGGGGTAAAAAAGCACATCATTTTTGTCAGCAGAATTACCTACAACATTGTGCCCACAGACAATAAAAGTTGTTACAAGCTGGGCAACTCTAGCTGCTGTGTGATCATTTACAGTTTGAGCACTGAAAATGCTAGATCACTTCTGTCCATGACTCCTTAGTTTCGATCCCTAATGAAACTACATGTGACAGTAATTGTGTGTGAGGGAAATTGCAGTTGAGCCACAGCATCATTGATGCTCTTGTTAGGGTATATTCCTGTACATACAATGGAAAGAACAACCGCAAGAAAAATATCATATTTCAAGGTTCTTTTAACTAGCAGTGTCCTAAAATAAATCTTTAGGTATTGTCACTACCCTGTTTCTATAAACATTTTTTTGGTCACCACCTCTGCCATTTTCTACTTTTTTCAGAAGTGCATTAATTTATCCAACATGGCTGATTGGGTTCATTGCAACACCTGTTTCTGCCAGCCTGGAGATGGGAGAAAATTTTCTTTAACAAACTGTGGTCATATGTATTGCAGCGAGTGCCTAACAACTGGTAGGAATATTTTTTTCTTGTTTTCTTAGTAATCACCAAAGGGATATTGGTGAAAAATTAAGCCTTTAAAAGAAATGGAAACTTGTTGCAAACAACCCAGAAAAGCAGTGTTTACCCTTGTTTTAAAGATTTCTAAATTCTATATTGCTGGTGCTAGAGAGTAAAACATTTATCTAGATATTACATTTGCAATAATTGCGAACTGTGTAAGTGATCAGAAGAGAGCTCTGGAAATTGAAGCAACTATGAGACAAGATGAGCACTCTTTTCTGTCCGAGAAAGTTAATTAGGAGGGAATTGACTTGTTATCTGTTAAATCAGATTAAAAGCTACAGTAGATCTGTACGCAATGGGAAATGCGGCTTGTCATCTCCGGGGGTGCACCACCCTAAAACCTTCAGCTGAAAGGGACTTTAGAATTTGTATAGATGTAAATACAAGAGATTGCCACAAACAACCATTTCCTTGCAATGACATTTACATCTTCCACTGGAAAAAGGACGGGATAGATTCGATTCCTTCCCCTTAAATTTAAAGCAGAGAAAGAAAACAAATGGTTACCTTCTCTCTTTAGTGGAAACACTCTACTGTTGAATTCCTCTCTTCAATTATCATTAAGAAGAATTGGTCAGTGTTAATGTTACCCAGGCTGACTAATTACAGTAAATCAATTTTATCTTCTACCATCTGTCCACAATCTGTTTTATTTCTTTAGTTGTGATTTGCTTATATGTGAACAATTTCTGTTTGTGGTAGCTAGGATATCAACTTGTTTTCAACATTTTCTGAATGATTATCACATTTTCCTCTGAAAAAAGAGTATTTGCCACCTGACATTCTTCTGTTGCAGGTGTGAAGGACACTTGCAGAATGTGTGGAAATCCATGTACATATATACCACTTACATCAAAAGTGAGTTTTTTTAATGCTACTTTCATACTTTTGAATGGCTGAAAGAGTAAATAAATTTTCAGAGTACAGGTAAAAAAAGGAAAGATTCTTAGCTAGTGAAAAAAGCAAAATTTAAATGTGTATTGTACATAACTTTGTATTTTAACTCTATAATTTTGATTTTATGTGTTCCTATTCAGATGAAACCTGAAGTAGAGGTGTTCTTTTGTGACCCTATAGAGATTATAAAAAAAGCTCATAAGCAGTTGTCCGAGGTGAGTGCAAATACTTTTTTATGGCAGTTAAAGATTTATGAGGGGGGACCTTTTCATTGAATTAGTTTTTAAAGTTACCAAGTTTAATGGTCTTATTTTTGAGGGGTGAGAAAAGGAAGCTTGATTATTTTGTTTTTAATCATTTGTAAAGTCATCAATTTCTTTTTTCAGGTGATGGATTTTCAGAAAAATCATAGAAAGAGGTTAACAGCTTATCGTAAAGAGAGGGTAAGTGGAAGTCTGCAGTAACATATTGTTATAAAGCTTCACCATATGGTCATATATCTCAATATACAGAAATTCTTGAATTTCTGAGAGCAATTATTCTCACAAATTTTTACCATACCATCTGTTGAAACTGGAATTGCTTACTGCTACAAGCTAAACGATTACGAAGAGTCAGTGTAGCTATCTCTTGTACAAGAACAAAAATATTGAGTACAATCCAAATGATTACATTGTTGGTCACCTTTATGAAACTAGGTATACCTTCAAAAATGTCTTGAACAAAACTGGAAGGGTAATGCTAAACAGAGTTGCAGCAATAGAAAAAAAAAAAAATCTTCAGACTGGATGACATTAAACATAACAACTGTCTTGACAATATTTCAACTGCAAAATGAAGGTAATGTTGCACACACTTTTTTGCTTCATTTTCAGTGTGAGCAAGGAGCAGAACCACATTTGGAACAGAGGGGATTATTCCCCACCTTCCAGTACCTTTCCCCAAGGATTGTCCTTTGTGCAATTTTTGTAGTGTTCTGCATAGGGTATTGCACAACATATATAATGAGAAACCCATAAATCTAGCTCCTCCACTAGACACATTCTCTTCAACAATCATTAGTTTCGAGTCCGGGTGATGTCCTACTTTGAGCAGAAACTTTAAATAATTGTTTTGATAGTGACAAGAAGAAATATGTTTATATGCTTGACCAGCCAGTCACATGTCCTAGTTGGTAATGACTATAATTATTTTGTGTTCTTATCCCTACTGCAGGAAGCCAAACAATCTTCCATGAATGGTATGGCAATAAAACAGCAAGAAGATATACAGAAACTTCAAAGGTATAATGGTGTCTGCACACATAAAGGCACAGAGTATTGATGAGATATGATTTTGAACACTACTAATGCATGCCTTGCATAGGATATGTTCAATGACTTTTTGAGCATTCAATGATTTGTTTGCTCAAAAAGTAGAAATGTTTTTTGCATAACAATCAAAGATTTAAAGTTAAGTGAACATTTTAGTACCTTACCTTTCCCTTCAGTAAAATATACTCTATTACCTTCATGTTTGTACCTTCTCACATTATTCTCTATGGAGTGTAGTTGTCAGGCCCTCCAATGGTACCACCAGTGCCAAGGCCATGTTAATAGTAGTTTCACCCCTAAAAATAGTACATTAAGTGCATCGTAGTCTTAGAACTATAGTATATATACTTCAACTGAGATGGGTCATGAGTCTCTTCATTTTTGCCTGGTTTTTAACTTTATATAATCATTTTGACTTTACACTTGGTTAATACGGTACCAGTGAAAATGCAGTCACCCCAATTTGGATTTGTGTAGTAGGCTACACTTTTTCATCCATGGCTCAAGGATTATGTGACAATATTTTTCTCACTAAATTGTGAAATTCAATAGGAGTTACTCCTTGGTTTATCTTCTTATGCATTATTTAAGTCCTGAAATATCATGAAAGATACTTGGAAGTGATAAGAGAAGAAATTTCTGAGATCAAGCTGTTGTTTCAAAATAAGTTTGGGGCGACTGCTTATGTCCTTTAAGCTATTAACATTTGAACAACGTTAATGTCTTGACATAGCTAGTGGTATAAACTTTCCATGGTAGATGGATACTTGCTGTGAGTAATTACCTCTTGGTTTCTGTGGCACACTACAAGCACATACCAAAGAGACAAGTAGTTACCTCAACTGTATTTTGAAAGGTAGCCTAAAGTATTACAAATTCCCTCTCCTTTCTCTGCCAGTTATCTTTCAATTTCTCTCAGAACATTTAAAGGGAAAAAACAGTCACCCCAATTAGAGTTAGTATGCCCTGTCATTCTAGTTCATGAATGGCCTATTTTGACCATGTGACATTATTTTTGATAGTGAATTGTGAAAGTCAAGGGGAATTTCTCCTTGCTTCATCTGTTATTTGAATAATTATGTTCAAAATGTCTTCAGAGATGCTTGTAATGCAATAAGAGGAGATTTGCAAGAGTCTGCTGATTTTTCAAAGGAAATTTTGGGGTGACTGCCTATTGCCTTTAATACATTGAAGTTATCTGAGGAGTCTTTTTTCAGTACCAAAGCTATTAAATTCATGTGATTGAAAGAGTTGTATCAAGTGACAGTGACTGCATTTACCCATAAAAGTGCCATTTCCACCACCCTTGAGGAACTTAAATAACAAATGTCTTTGTTAACCTCATACATTTTTCGAACTTCTTTGATTATGAAGTTTTCAAAAGTAGTTTAGTATTTATTTATTCCTCTCTCAATCACTTCTACTACAGAATTCTTATTTGCTGTGATTATATGTTTTTGGACTTGTGACTATGCAAAAATACTAATAAAGTTTATTCATAATAAATACCTCCAGCAAGTTAGTATGTGAATAACAAGTTTAGACAAATAATTTTTCTGATAATAATGGTAGGCAAATAGTGGTTCTTAAATTGTTTGTAATGTTTAATACAACAATCACTTACAGGGAAATTATGAAATTACGAGAAGAAAATACAAAATTGAGAAGTCTGGTAGCGGCTGGGTCACCAGGACCAGGTGGTGCTGCATCAGGTGTTAATAGGTAAGTCTTATAGTTTTGTCAAACCATCATATATAATTTTAATCCATATTTAGGAACCTGTCACTTCAGTGATCAGTGAGCAAAGTATTCCTGAGATTTATCATGTTTAAAGCGATACACTTGTCATCCCAAAGTATATTTTTAGTGTGAGGGTATCAAAATTCTCAGTTGGTTACTGCTCTTTGATGGACAACAAAGCTTGAAAATTCAAAAGATGCAGAGTAGCTCACATTCTACACAATGTAGAGAGAGTGCTTGGATAACACACTATCGCCTTGTATGCTCACCTTGAAGCCTTGAAGCAATAAAATAGGTGGCTATCTGCACAAAGAGGAGCTTTATACAGTTATGGTAGGAGCTACAAGTTGCATAGTAGGGAGAATTGGAACTGTCTGGGATGACAAGATTTGCCCTTTAATCGTGTTTAATATGTAGGTGCAAAATGAGGCATATATGATGTAATTGGAATTATCTGATAAAAAAGAAGCGTCAAGGCACTATCTCACATTCTGTGTAATCAGGTATGAAGTAAAAGGGCTGAAACTGTTAAAGTTTTGCAGAATAAATCCTTGTTTTACCTTTCAAATTCAACATGTATGTTGGGGAAGCATCCCAAAAGACACTTGTAAAAGAGATGTGGGAGAAGATTAGTTAGATTTAAGTGACATTTTACAATGCATTTGGGGTGACAAGAATATTTTCTGTAAAAAAATTTGCATCTGTGATTATTGTTGTCGTTGCAGTGTGCTTGCTGTGAAAGCAAGGACTGCCTTTAAATCTAAATCAATGTTGAAATAGCTGCTATGTGCCTTGAAACAGATCAAAAGCTGTACCTCAAATTGACATGGAATTATTTTTCCCTCGTAGACCACCAACTCCTGGCAGGATTCTGTATGGAAACTCACCCAATTCACAATACAGAGGTTTGTTGTGCACTATATTGGAAAGTTTGAAAAGTTGTGGTTCAGTTTTTTATATGCTTCTACTATGCTTTCAAAGAAATACCACTAAGAGATTAATTGTACCTGTCGAAGGAAACATTTTTGACATGAATAATAAAGAGAACATACTAATGAATTCTTTCACCTCTTTCTTTTATGGTATCTCTTGTTTCAATTTATCTATTTGTTTTCAATTTTTCAGGTCAAACCCCTTCCCCAAAGTCAAGGAGTACCTCCCCATATTCAGTGTCAAAGTCTCCATATTCTACTATGTGAGTTGAAAATTTGATATTGTTAGATTGATCAATGGCCGTTAGTGCTAAGTAGGTTCTTTCCATTAAACATAAAGCTGATAGGCTTAGTACAGACTTTAAAACAGATATTATGAAAATTCATTGTGTTTTCTCATCAGTAAGGTGATTTTCTTTAAGTTATTATACATTTTAAGCACAAAAGAAAAGACAAAAAATTAGAATATTAAAGCTGCAATTAATGTTTGATTTTGTATAAGGGGATGGAGTAAAGCAAAACATCAGATGAGAAGTTTGTAGGTCACAAAATTTGTAGACAGGATCATCACAGATATTTGAAAGATGTTCAAAATTTTAATTAGTCACTTTAAAGGGAAAATGCAGTCCTCCCAAGCTTGAATTAGTGTACCTGGTCATCCTAATTCAGAAATGGCTCCTTTCAATCATGTGCGTATATTGTTGTAACATTTCTGCGTAATAAGTCCTTGGTTTTCCTTCAGTATCTTAGTGTTTTATACTAAAGCATAATGAAAGTTACTTGTGAGCAAAATAAGAGGATATCTGAGCAGATTTTTGAAAAATAAACCTGGGACAGCTGCTTTCTCCCTTTAACATTTCTATACCTTTTAATCTCCCACCCACAGGTATCATGATGCTTCCAAAACACCACAGGTACTAAAAATAACATTTTTATTTTCAATGAATGAATGTTTTATGGGGCCTTTTTAAATTGGGTTTACATTAATTCTAAAGCTCTTTCATTCAAACCATACCCTGTAAATTTGAAGGTGTTATGTAGTGCCCTGCTAAAAATCATGTTGGTGGATATTTATCATCAGTGTGAAATTAAAATTTTCTTTTCCTTTTCTGCTAACTGGTATATTGTGCCATCATTGTATGCCATCATATTTTCACACAAGAACGTGGATCCTGAAGTTTTAATAAAAGATATTTCCAAATTTATTCCGTTAGATGCAGAGCAAATCAGTGGCACCAACCAGATTGAGTGTAAGAACTCCACCAGTGGATGGGAAAATGGGTATGTGTCTGTGATACCAGCACACCTCCAGAAAAATGTCATAAACTTATTATAAAATTGTTTGCATGATAAGTATTATCTTGTACATATCAGCTCTGCCTATTGAAAAAGTTTTGCTTAATGTTCAAAAATTGGTCTTTTGCTACAATCAACTCTTTTTGTATAAAATCTAAGGCAGTGTCAGGGCAATGTTTTTGCTGTTCAGCAAATACACCTTCGAAGTGAAAAATGTAGGGTTGTGCCAGGGATTTTCTGAGTGCTGGACAAACTAATTGCCATTCTGAGGGAAGAGTTTAAGGGGAGGAAATGTATCAGATTTGCCTGGACTAGATGGGCATGTAATGCATATGCCAGGGTGAACTCACATTTTTTGATTGGGGATGGGTGGACATTTCCATGCTAGGCGTGAGTGCCCAGTGTGAGCCTCCCTTTAAATGAGACAAAGAATGTGGACAGTGTATGCTAACCTTGCCTAGACCTGCATTTTGCTCTTGGCTATTATGAACACTGCTATGAGGAAGATTTCTACTTAGTTTTTGAAAATGTAAAAATTCATACTTTCCCCATTTTGTGAATATTTTAACAAAGCTCTAAATATACAGCTTCTTTCTGTGTATCTTGTGTAGGACCCGTGAGAACTCCAACGTCAGTGCATGGACCTGTCTCAAGACCTTCAGTAGTAGCTATGAGGTAGGTTGGAAGAGCAGTACATTGGGAGTAAAGATACCTTTCTTGCTAATCCAAATACATTACAGTGAATAATTTGGCGAAAGTATGTTGGTTAATTTGTCTTTCACTTTAAGGTTCACCTCTGTCTACCACATTATTATAACAGCCTATTGTGTGCCTGGGATGATGTATCTGTTTTATTCATTTCTCTGTATTCTTTATTTTTTAAGTTCAAGGGGAAGGAAGACGCCTGTAGGATTAGATGCATTCAGAAACAATTCATCTCCTAGGGGTTCAAGTCCTGTTATGAATCCAAACAGGTAATGCAGCAATTAAATTATCTTGACAGTGCTTTAACCTTCCTAAACTTCTTGAATATGATGAACCAAATGCCTTGCACTGAATTGACTGTAACTACAATTCAATACATAGAACACAATGGAATGGTTGCTTTTAGCTATACCTTTGGTGAATATCAATGTAAAGATGGTATAATTCAGAAGTTTGCTGTTTCTGTTTAAGAATATTTCCAAATGTAAATTTTACATGCTGGAAGTGGAACAGAGTCTTAAGCATTTGTGAACTTTTGTTTTGACTTTTGTTTGAGTTGTGACGTTGTCGGTATAAAGGGGTGTAAGGTTGTGAAGGTACAATCGTCTTTGTTGTGTTAATATTAGGATTGTGTCAGGTAATTGTATTCTGAACAATCACAATTTGTGACCATACCAGTGTTTAATGAAAAAATGAAGCAGAAATTGGGTTTGGATATACAGTAGTACAACTTATTTCAAATCTCAATACTGTTAATACTTAGGAGTGATATGTTAAATCAGCTGACATTTTCTTTCAAGTAGTAGGGTTCATTTGAGCTAGCTGCTTTGAAAATTGCAAGATGTGACCAAAGACCATAGATTAACTGTTTTAAATCTGCATTGATAAATGCATTACAAGGCTGTATTCTCCAACTGTTTGGAAATTTCTTTCTCATTCTTTATTAAGCAAGTGTATTATGATAAATTGATCATGTAAAAATGTCCACTGACTTGAGTTCCCTCCTTGCCCAATTACACAATTTGATGATAGGCGGAAAATAATACCCCATGCATATATATTTAACCCAGCTTCAGGAAACCCTAGCTTCAGCATGCAGAGCAAATACAGAGGGAGGTTTGTTTACAATCATGCCCAATCTACCATGTAATTGTTTGCAACCTAAGTAGAATAGAACCTAGGGGTGTAGATAATAATAGACCTCTGGGGTGGGGCTGGAAATTTGATATACCTCACTTAGACAATGGAAAGGTAAGGTTTGGAAATCAACATTTTAAGCGCCCTCAATTCAACATGTATACTGCAACAAAAAGTGTTCAAGTGTATGCTATTTACATCCTCAGTGAACAGGTAAATTGCATTTTCTAAAAATTACTTGACTTTCCAGGGCTCCTTTCCAAACACCAAGAAGAAATCCTCATGTTATCAGTCCTTCCTACTCACAAGGTATCTTAATATAAAATTCATTCAAATGTGCTGAGAATGTGAACTCTCTTTTGACATTAATTATCCTCAAGTCCTTGACACTTAAGAGGGGCAGTTATTAACAGTTAAAGTGGTGCCATTATGGTATTTATAACACATGTAAAATGGGAAATATTACCATAAAATTATTCTGCTTCTATTCACACTGGTTTGTAAATCAGGTCCAGATATAAACAGAATATCTGGCATTCCTCTAGGAAATGTCAATTAATCTTGCTTTTACATGATTAAGTCAATCATCTTCATAATTTTGCTATAGCCATGCTTGGCAAATTCTTGTCATGTTTTTAACTACAAATGAAGCATCTAATGCCCAGCAATTCCCAGTGCTATCAATGCAAAATTTATGGCTTCATTGTCATCCACTAATCTTTTTGTCTAAACAGAAACACAAATTTACAGAAACTTATTTTTTTTTTACAGGGTCATTGTCACAGGCCAGATCAGAGGGAACTTCCCATGGCCACGTATGTTTCTTTCACACTTCCTGTTGTAAGGAATATATCTATTGTAACCCAGAAGAATGTGCTAATCAACTTTCTGGGGGCACACAAATTATTTCTTATTTTTTATTGCTTTTCTTGTAATAGACTTGTCCTTTGTTGTAAGGGATAACAATGTTCCGTAAGCTTTCTTAAGCTTCTGTTGAATCTTTCTACTATTATTCTCTTTATTCTCTACTTCAAATAAGTGATGTAATGTAGTTGATAAAATGGAATGGGAAATTCTCTTGTGTGAATTACAGTTTCTGTTTCTTGTGTTTTGTTGCTTTACAGGGAATGTATCCACAGAAAAGACCTCTGTAAGTTCCTTTCATCTTTTGAAATAAATTGTTAAATTGTATCCTAAGGTTCATTTTATTCAAAATTAATGTAATGATACTCAGTCAAGTGTAAGAATCATCAGAAGAGAAACTGCTAAAGCTGTTGCACACAAGGGATATTAGCTCAGAAAGATGCCTCATCTGTCACTGTGCTCACCTAATTTGTGCTTGAGTTTCTGTGAGATGTTTGCCTCGCTCTGGGCCATTGACTCCATTGTTCAATGAGTTTGATGCTTTCTGACACTGATGGCCCTTTTTAAGCTTGTGCCCTGTACTTCCATACTTATTTTTACCATTTTACATATTTTTAAAATTGCGTATGTGACAGGCTGAAGGAGAGAAAATAGCTATGCTCAGGAACAGTGAAGGCATTTTATATGATAAGATTTAAAAGAATTTGAGCAGAATGCTTGGAAAAGGGCAATGAATGTCAAAAAACATCAAACATATTGAATTTTGAGTCAAATAAAGAGGCCGAAATCCTACATAAACATGTCCGTACATATGACAGATTAGCGGAGCAAAGTGAAACACCAGGCATTTTGCTGAGCTAAAACTCAATTGTCTAGAGTAGGTGTAAGAGTGCACATCACTTCTGCTTGAGTGGAAATGATAGTCCTTGAGTAGGTTTATCTATTGAAGTGCTTATGCAATTGAATATATTTAAAAATCCAGGTATGATTTCTTCACTGGGTTTGTAGCAATCCAGAGTTAACCTCTGAGATGAAATTAAATTAAATTAGCTAAATTAAATGAAGCCTAGTTACCTTAAAATTTATCATTTACTTTATTGCCACCACAGGTCATGCACTGTTCCCAGTAACTACACCTTCAGCCAGCCGTGACACTTGTACTTGAGAATCTACAGTGCCTCTGGAAGAGCCACTCTTGAGCCTGATAATATTGTTACAACGTATAAAATAATACATTTTCGTTGAAATAATAGGAAGCGATTGAGTTTTTCTGGCTTTTTCATCCTATGCTGGAGATCACAGCAGTCCAAGAAGCCTTGTCTAGTTGTGCATTATGTAAGCATATTAATTTTGCTTTCTAGTTATAAGTAACCTTACCAACAACCCCAGACTTGGGCATGTAAGTTTTCAGAGATAATCCGTTTTCACTGCTTGGGATCTTGATTCATTGTTTACAGTATGTCAGTTTTACTATCATCAAGCCACTATCAAACACTTAAGTCATTTGCAATAAATAACATGCACCAGTGCTTAAGTTGGTGATCATTATAAAAGTGTATTTTATACTATATACAAATTGTGCAACTCCATACAGGGCATTATAGTTCAATACAGCCAAGGTGTTTCAAATCTTGGACACTGTTCTGGTTTTATTTTCATCTCACACCATTGTCAGCTCTAGCACCATTCTCTTCATCCTCTGCATGGTAATTGTGAGGTCGGTAATCTCCTACAGCATTCCTTGCAATTTTTTGGTGAATTTCCCTCACTTCTTGCAATAGGTCTTGTTCCTTTCTCTAAAAAGTCCTCCTTCCTCTATCTAAATTGACTGAATGGAAGAGAGCAGAAGTTTCAATTAAATGACATCAAATTGTATAAACACTTGTACATGTCTTTTTAGTTTTATTGAAAATTATACTAAAATAAGCTACTTCTAGACAAAGGATTACAAATATATGAAGAGAGTTGAATGTAAAACAGAGTCATAAGTGCATTTATTTGAGAACAGGTGATTTGTATGTGGCAGTGTCTTGAACTTTGTACAATGACTTATATATCCACAGATAGCATAATTTGACATTATCCTTACATTCAAGAAAGTTATTGCTGTCAGGTGTCTGCATGTTATTTTAATTCTTCTTTGTGGGAAGGAAACTCTTGAAAAAGACCTGATGACATACAAAGAAAAAAAAATTATAAAAAAAGCAAGAAAGAAACTAAAGATAAATGTGTAAATGTGATGGAAATGGACTTAGTGAGTAGCAGGTTATTACAGAAAAGGTGTTTACCAAAGTATATGCAGAATGCAGACAGTTTTTGATGACTACATTATGTCCCCAAACAGACACTTTGTTTTCAAGGAAAAGAAATTAGTTCATGTTCCCTGGCTTAAGAAATCACCTTTCTTGCTCACTGAACAGTCATTGCAGGTGGGTGTTGGAAAGTAAACTGATGGAATCAAAGAGTAGATACCTCCAGTAAGTTAAAGGTCCTGCTATACCGAATAGTAAACCTAGGTAAAATTATGTGCCATTACAAAAATGCAGCATCACCAGATGAAAAGCATAATGGCAAAAAAGGAAAAATCTCCCTCATTTGAAGGCTTAAATGGTTGTTTTGACCAAAATAAAGGGTTTTAAAAATTCTTAAGTTATATGGCAACAAGTCTGAAGTTGACCAGGCACAGATGCATTTCACACACTTAAAAGAAGAGTCCAGACCCAAATTTATGTTTGATATGTTAAAGAGGAACATATACTAAGCAATCTGTGAAATTTTCATTCATTTCCTATGTTCGGTTCTTGAGATATTAGCATTTGAAGTTGACACATTTT
>WURT03667666.1:0-17632 GCA_009936505.3 Holothuria glaberrima | reverse complement strand
GAAAGAAAGAAAGAAAGAAAGAAAGAAAGAAAGAAAGAAAGAAAGAAAGAAAGAAAGAAAGAAAGAAAGAAAGAAGTTGTGCAGAAATAGAGAGAAAGAGAAAAAGGAGGACAATAGAAAGGGTTTCGAGACAACACCCTTTATTGCTTTAGTTTCAGTCGTAGACATTGTGTGGGTGAGACAATGAAAGTGCCTCTTTTGCACGGTATACTGATGCAAACTTGAGCAGTAGCCAGTAAGGGCCGTAACAGGAGGGAAGGTAGCCCAATAAACTTACCCATTCGCATTCTGTTTGCGAAATTGGAGGGCAGAAAAATTGCATTTTTGTAAACATTTCAAGATTTTTCTTAATAGTGCAATACAAACTTTATCTTTTTTTATGTTACAGTTATCTACAATTGTCATTTCTGCAAGTATCTTATGTGTATTGACGGCAAGGAAAGAACCTACATTTGATGTCAACGTGGTAGACAATTTCAGCCACGGTCCCTACGCTCACGCCGTTCACGGCCACTGATGTGAATGTGAGGATTCTCGTCAGAGAAATTTTGAAATCAAACATTGTCGACTGCGATTTCATGGCATCAGTTAATAAAGATAATTCACAAACTTTGTAGTGCACCCGAGTAGGAAACGTTAGCCCTATTTAGCTTTTTTGACTTCTTTTCATCTCCGTTTTATGCAAACTAGTTTGAGAGCTCAGCTCGAGGAAACTTTTGGGACCTTGTAGAGCCCTAGTTTAATTTAAGTATCTCCCTTTTTTCGGAACCCCTTGCCGTCCCCCAGCGTTCATTTTACCATTAGATTCAAAACCAGCCCTGTCTGGATCAGTGGTTTAGAGTTTACAGAGCCTCTAGGGACCTTTGCATTTACAACGGTGTTGACATTCTAGTGAAATTAGTCCTGAATTTCCTTGTGTCAATTCTGAGCGGCAGGGTGCTACGGAAGATGAACAGCAGCTCGTCACTGTGGGAAAATGTTGTCTGCATTTGTTGGTTAAGTTGCAATGCTACGCACTTGCCTCAATCGGGGGCGTACTTTCTATTCAGAGACGTGATATGCACAAGGTCATCTGTATCTTTCAAATAAGAATTACCCAAGGACCGTATGAATCTTTAATTTATTTTCTGAAACAATGAAGACTCAAGATTCCCTACATATTACGTTCTATGAATGGGCGCATGGGGCGCGTTGAAAAATGCGTTTATGCAAAGAACATTTCCATCAATAAAACACTGCTGCTCATGCGCACTTATATGAAACTTGGGTTGGTGGACTTACAATAACACCAAGCATGCTTCATAGGTTGGTAACAATAACATGCAAACTCTTCAAGGAGGAAATAACCAAATAATTCGGTCGAATAGTGCCCTCTATATGTAAGCTTAAAGAGTGACTAAAGTATAAAATAAAAAATTAAATAAGCTTGAAAATGCATTGTGATGGTCCAATTCCATCTTCGCAGGACATTCATATAAAGTGTTGAAGGTTTTTCAATTTAAAATGGTAGATTTTGCAATAATTTGTGATGTCATTCTTGTACTACTCAAACTACCATCTTGTTTTCTTTTCTTTTTCCTATGAGATCTGGACTTCAACTTAACCTACATAGTAAACAGCACATGACTTGTCAATATAAACAATCAACACACAGATTGCGGTTAACACTGTAAAGTGTCATACAAGAGTGTCAAGTACATTGACCTTACAATGATGTTTGTACTACCTGCACGTTCAACAGTTCTTTTATCACGTTGTTTTATCAATCGGTTTAATAACAGAAACAATCTTCCAAGCAAAGTCTGAAACTTAATACTACCGATTACAGTATTTTAAATCATCCCACTCTCCGCAATAAGATTACAATTTTTATCCAAATCATCCGTTTGTACACTAGAAAACTGTCCCCCTTGTCTAGGTTGACTTTGAAGATATCACTTGTCTGTTAATGCTTCACCATAAAATTAATGCAATTGAAGCCCCGTCTACACGATCATACTTTTGTTCAAGTTTAATCATACATCTGTATGACGATGTTCATGAACAAATATATGATCGTGTAGACGGACTTCCCAACAGAGTTGAACAACGTCCAACATGTATGACGGTGTTCAAATTTTTAGCTGCATGTTTTACCTTTCCAACAAATTTTCAAAACATTTGAGAACGTGTCGGTCTATTCTAATCATTTGCCCATGATATATGATCGTAGTAAGAGAAATCATTGCCTAAACATGGGTACTAATTACTCAACTGAGGAAATATTCAGCAAAAATGAAGAATTTAGAACATTTCAAGTCCGAGGAGCTTGGGACTACTTTATAAGGCGCATGAACATTGCGCATGTGGTACACGTTGTTGTATAATCAAGGCGGGGATCTGAGAAACAATGTCATGCATTTGCTTGACGAAGTTCATGACAAATGTATGATCGTATAGACGGGGCTTTACACTTCTCTAAGTTAAGCAGAAAATGTATTACGTCTTAAAGACGTGTATATTGTTTCATCTTTCATCAGACGGGTATATTTTTCCTCAGCATTCTTCAAACAATTTTGAATGTAACGATTAACCTTACCGATCTCATTACATTAGGTGAGCTGTCCTGGATGTATACGTTGATATTAAGGAGAAATTGTGATTATTCATCGTTTACAACAAACTGACACGCTCATTACACTGCAATTATAAACTAGGCATAACAACATGAATGAGTAATGAAATATGCCACTTGGACTTAATGAAGTCATTAGTGATGTCTCAGGACTGAATATTGTCTTTCGAAAAAAAGAAAGAAATTAAATTAGTCATATGAGGTGCTAGCAGGGGCTGCCCCGGAAGATAGATTTGCTGCAACCCCCCCCCCCCCAGCATGATCCCAAAGATCTACGACGTACATGTAAGCTGAAACATTCCATTTATGCTCCCCCTAGAAGTGAAGCACCTCCTAATCAAAGAAATGTTTAGAATATGGTCGTGGGCTCTCTCCATACTGCCTCAACGAAGCAAAATGGGCATAAGCGCCGTAACTATCTCTGCTCTCCATAGCTGCAAATCTGTCTTACAGATGCGTGAGATGCAGGATAATTGTAAGCTATGACTAGCGTTGATTAAACTTCATGTGTGTAGAATACATGTTAACAAAATACACTGGAAGCCACTAAAATCAATTTGCCTTCGATGGAGAACGTTCTAGTTTTCCTCTCTGATTTGGTGGAGAAGGAAGCAATTCTAGCCTAACGATCCATCTGTTCTTTGACTGTACCTGCCAGAAATTACTTCTAGCAATCTAAAATGTTACCTTCGTAGCAGGTGTCAAATATGTAAGTCTCTTTCTACGTACATATTAAAAGTCATCTGCAAACAGTGGTATTAAATAGTGCAGCCAGTACAGTTGAAGGAATAATACACGTCCGTCAGGCGGGCATTTGAGGGTGCTGAAATGGGTAGCTATAGAGGGGTTTCACCGAAGTCACGTGATCGAGCGTCTCTTTGTTTTTGAAGAGCGAGCGTCCATTGTGTCACAGAAGTACCTATGGTTATGCGGTGCGCGTGAGCTGTAAATACGCATTCTGCGCGTGTGTGTTTTGTCCATCAATGCCTGGGAATTCAGCTTTCGTGACGTCACATGTAATCCCTCTATAATGGAACACATCAGGGTACTGAAACTATAACCGGACAACGCCTCTCTGACAATTTTTACGTTATTTTCCAAGAGGTAGTTGTCATGGTTGGGAATCGTTCCTTGAGAACTGTCCGGGCGGATATTGTCTGTTGGAAAGATATCCGGAAAGGGTACGGGATTTGTCTAGACTGGAATTGTGTTAAAGGAATTTTTCTTCAACTGTTGGAATATTGAATCTTTCTAGACCATTTGAATGTTAAAATAGTGCCCAGACATTCGTCTTTTACAACCAGCAACTCAAGCCTATTTCCCACAATTAGTTGTGGCGTCGCTGTTTATCGTTAATACAATTACATGTAACTGTTCCACTTCAACAACTTTAATATGAAAGGTGTGTCGTGACATGATAAATTTATTGTTGTGTGACTTTTGCTGATCATTAATACCACTTTAAGCCCTTAAATTTAAACCAGACAGGTAAAAATGTTTCAGACATACCCTAGGAAATAGTATGGAAGTGTCTTTCAGCACGAATGGAAGTGGCTAAGGCCATATTCCTCTGCAGTAAAAGCTTTGCAGAACACAGGCCAGCACTGGGAAGTTTCAAAATTAAAAAATACACCCCATACCTATCAGCCAATTTAGTAAACGATAAAGGTTATGAATACTGGAACAGGGAAAAATTTTCGTTCAATTAGATTGGCTTACAACTGACGGTAAGATGGAGTTTGTAAAATAGTAAACGGCCATGGATTTGATTAAGACCATTAAAATGGAAAGGCTCAAGCCCAGTTTCCAATGAGCTCTGCCGTGAAAAGATCCATGGATATGACATTATCTTTGAAGCAGATTGTGGGACTTATGAACTGGTATTCGCGCTATCATACATCTGCATAAACTCAGGTCCAGAGTAAAAAAATGTTTTTAAACCCACCATTCTTTTGTTTAAGTGGGGTATATCATGTCATGAAACCCATAGCTTAGCGTTGCAAATGCAAGGAAGTATGGAATGCTTTTCTGGGGGAGATGTTAGTGTGTTTCAACCGTGTCCAAGATCACTTCTTCAACTAAACTTAAAGCAATAGGATAACCTATTAAAGTAACCGGTATTCGTTTTTAAGGAGGTCAATTTGTCATATGCTAATGAGAATGAATGAATGATTGTTCTCGTAGAAAGTGACACTTCTTGAGTTTTTTTTTTATTTTGTTTTACTCTTACTCATCCCCAAGAGGGTCAACGACTCCCTGAAATGAAGAAGGCACAACCTTTAGCATAATTACTTCCAGTGTGAACCTCAAGACTTTTAAGAGAGGGATCCGGGGCTCACTTGAAGGCCCCGAAAGTTTGAAAGCCAGGTGATCTGCATGTGGTGTTATCTGAAAAATTTTAAACCATTAAATGGCTGTCAACATTATTTTCGATTTTGATCTTATTCAATCAGGGCTATCTCACTCTATGGAAACAATTATTTGCCTACTATTTTTATTAGGATTCTGCAAAAAGTATGGGGGACAGTATCTTTACGTTCAAACGTGGGGATATGTCCCCTGTCCCCCACATGTTGACTCCAATGCTCATTCGAAAGTATGTGTCTAATTAATGCACCTTTCCGTAAGACATGCTAAACATGATAAAGAAACTGGTGAATCTAGGGCTAAATAAGTCCGCGGTCCTATGTGGAAACCTATATACTCTTAAAACAAAAGTGAATTTCAATCCAAGAAGAGTTTGCTGAGGGAACAGTTATATTAAGATTGAATTTCACCAGGAATGGAGTGAAAATTCACTCCAAAAAAAGAGCGATACTACACACATAGAATGAAATATCGCTCAATTTGGATTGAATTTTCACTCCATTCCAGGTGAAATTCACCCGTACTACTGTAGGAGTGGTCCATCAGCACTCTTTTTTAAGTGAATTTCACTCTTTTTTTAGAGTGCATAGGGTTAAATATATCTCCAGCACCACCTCATAGTTATTTTATTCGTCATTAACTCTACAAATGCTGACTCTGTACAATGGCTACTACGAAAAGTCAACCGGGAGACACAAGTAGAATTTAAAAACAAAAATATTGTTGTACAGAATATGTTTACGATGTTCCATGGGACTTTGGTTTTTAGGGGGTCTGGGGCTGCACCCCAACCAGCCTCCACATTAATCTGGTACAGACTTTGTCCAAACTCATGGTATTGTACGCACACTGCAAATCAAACTTCATGAGAAACGTTTCTCTAGTATATATAGTATAAGGGGCCCTATACTAAGACTCCTACATCTGGAGTATGTGTAAAAAGTATTAGTTATTTATTCGATAGTATCCACTTTCCACATTCAACTCAACTCAATCGTCTGTGTACACCTTGATGTTTCCATGACAACCTCTCCGGTTGGTGAGAAATGCCAGCCATCATAAATATAAAAACACGCAGATTGCTCTTGTGATACCAACCACAACAAGACAGTGTTTTTTTTTTTTAAATATTCCAGATTCCCTACGAAGGACACGGTTTAATGATCATTTTTCTTTGACATGGTTCTTTCTATGTGAAATGTATTTGTTAGTCACAATATGTGAAAAATTCATGACAATTGTAGAGATTCACCTTCGATGTAAATGGCACTCAATGTTTCAGTACATTCACTACCAAATGCTGAATACCCCAGGGCAAAAGCATGACATCTTTTGTTTTTCCCTTCCATAGGTAAAAACAAACAGGTGTTGATGACAAGGATCCTTTCTACGTCTTATTGATAAAAGGAGGGATGACAACCAACGGATAAGGTGTAGTTATTTTATTCTTAAATCTTGCGGAATATCATCGAAACTCTTTCGACAAGCTTTAATGTTAATAAAAATACAAGGTATAAATTTAACTCACCTCCAGTCCAGCTCACAACACCCGAAAAGAGAAAAGCCAGTAAAATGTACGTCGCAGCAAACATGCTGAATTCTATCTTGAATCCCGTTGTTCGAAAGAAAAATGTTCGTTCTAAGGTTTCTTTATTTCCTTATATGCTCAACGTTTACTTACGACAGCCCTTTAGTGCCATTTTCAACTTATGTTTCACAAAAGACAAACCACGCGCAGATTATTTCCCTTAAATGTCACAAGTGTAAAAACGTAGCGTAGGTGTAAGAACGAATCTTAAAAAGCACAAATCTAGAGGCGTCAAGGTGGCAGTGCCGCCCCCATTCAAAAGATGGGAGAAACCATCCGCATCTTTCAAATCTTTCAGATGTAGGAAGCACTGTATAGATAACTTGAAAAGTGCACTGGAGTAGAACAATATAGAGTACATGACAGGTATTTTCCATTACCTTCTCTAACCCTATCTGCCACTGGCAACTCGGAAAGTTAGGATTTTTCCATCTTTTTGATTAGCCATGTCCATTAGCCAGGACTGAGAAAAACTGCAACCACAACTAATAATCTAAACAAATAATCTGTGCAGTTCAAATTCCAGGCAAGGCGAAACCTCATCTTGACTCCTTAGAACTTGTATTGTTGAAAGTCACTGATGCATAACACAATAAAAAGCTGTGCTTGGCCTGAATGGCAGAGCCTCCCCAATAGTTTTAAGGAGGAAACCACTGAGCCAACAAATCAAAAAGGTGGAAAATCCTAACTCCCCGAGTTGCCAGTGGCACATAGTGTTAGAGTAGCTAATGGGAAATACCTGTCATGGTGCATATTCAACGTCATTTTTAGATATTTAAATGCCCTTTTTTATGCCGAACACCATGCTGTAAAGAGCTTTAGCCCATCTCCAAATGATTTCAACGAAATGTGAGAAAAACAATAGAGTTTTCGGGAATAGGCAAACCGTTGGCAGAAAAGTAAGTTTATTTAAAAACCAATAAGTGGAGCTTATTCTAAGCATCAAAAGGCTTCTTCGGTAGTAAATGACTGACTTTAACAATGTTTCACGAACAACAAAGGCATATCGATTTATTTGTGAAGCACTTTGCAAAGTCGATGTCAGTGTGATATATAGACACTTTACTTATTACGAGGAAGTATTACGCACAAAGACACAGTCCAAGAATTTCATTAATAAAGGGTATTTATTACAATAAACGATTCGAGAGCAGAACTGGAACGTCCAGACACTAGTCAGTTTGTGTTGCTTCTTACTCTTGTTACAAGGAGTTCCAACAGAAAGCAGATGTAGGGATCAGTTTTCACTTTTCTTTTTCAAGAGGCAGAAAAACTGATGGTCGAATACACATTTTCATGGAGTGCAGTGAGTGAATAGCTTGTCAGTCCCGGTTCTTTACATTTTAGTAAAGTTTCTATAATGTGTACATTTCCTTACCGCTATATACTAGGAACATGCTTCCTTTCTCTGAGAGAAATAGGTTAAAGATGTCGATTCCTGCACGGTCTATTGAACAGAACTTTTCCGCTACACTCGGAGAATGAAATCTAGTCACAGCTTACTGTGAGGCCAACAAGTATTGCTTTCAGTGTGTTACGTAACAGAAGTTGATACGAGAAGAAATTGTTTACACTCGTCCTGCCCAGGTGTAAATTGGTAGTTTTAGTATTAAAAGAAGTTTCAGAACTTGCTACCTTCAAATCCCGGTATACTACTCAGGTCTGCTGCAGTATGCTGTAAAGCGGTAAAGGTAGTGCACACACTAGGCCATATAACTGTTTTATATTCCCTTTCAAAGTTCAACATCTCTCACTTCCCTCCTTAAATGTGTCAATATAGTAACGGAACTGTTATAAGGTAATTAATACTTTTATTTGTTAACTCCATGTAAATTACATTTTTGAATTTCTTGTCAACGACAGAACTTTAAAATTTGGAGTGTGATCCTGCCTTTTTTCAAGAGTATAACTTGTACTTCCCATACGATCCCTTCAAGGCATATCAACAATTTTACAATAAATTAACAATTGGCCCCATATAACTTATTTTCGCCAGTAAGCCCTACCAAGCGCCCAAGCCACAGATTTGGATATCCCAGCTAATGTATAAACTGTTGTAGGTGTTAAAAATTTGCCCATTCAGTTATCGACTTTTGTTGACTATCATAAAAACTGCAGCTACCTTACCTACATTTAATGATTTTTTAATCAAACTAGAGGGAAAGACCTTTTTTATGCCTCAGGCTTTGAAAAAAAACAAGAACAAACTTTATTCCAAACTGGAGCAAAATATTAATAACATTAAAATGAAGCTAACATGAACCGTCTTATGTCTATAAAGGTAAAGATCTGACAGGAGGTAAAATCAAACATACCAAATCAGGCCATAAGACAATTATTCATGCCGCTATCACTTCAAAATTTTAATCTTCCTGATGTAGGATCATGGGTGGTAAGGAGGAGGTGGGGGCGCGGGCAAGTAATTTAGTAAGGCTGAGACAGTAATTGTCCTGGCTTGATATTAAAACACTTAGGAAAAACAAACAATACAATTTGAGTGGTAAAAGAATGATATTACAAAGTTTACAATGGGTGAGAAGACCTGAAAAATTGATATTTTAACGCAAGATCGTTATGTGAAGATGAGACGGTAGCCAATGAGACTTAGTTTTAAATCACTGCTTCATATGAGTTTTGTAAATTTTGACTTTATGAACACTTTAATTGATTAATTAATTAGACCAATATTTAACCATGGATCCAGCTCCAGAATGCAAGGATCATGACAAGCTGCCCGCCCGGCGGACGTGTATTGCTCCTGCACCCACACTAACTGCACTCGCAATACCAACGTCCGCGAACTTTTGCAAGGATTCTTCGTCAAACTGAGTAAAAACTGTACGCTATTAACTATTCATATATACGATCACAACAAACTCAAATCATAAATATGCAACGAAAAATCGACTAAAGCAAGTTAATTACTATGGAGATCTGACGAACATAGGCAATGGAGTTTTACTGTGTGATTCGGCCTCGCTTCAAACTCAATTAAGAAGTCCCATTGAATTATTGAGTGAAAGTGAGAAGGCCGTAGAACAAGGTTACAGTTCAAGCTTGAAGGGTGATATAAATATTTATATGTGGGAGCTAGTCAATGGTTTGAGAGATAACTTCAAATTAGGCTCACGAATGTTGTGAAATTGGAAGATTTGTGTCCTTGTTCGCAGGTGTTAGAGTATGTACGTGGAGAAACGTACATAATCAACACCTGCTACGAAGGTAATGTGACAAGTAGCGCTAGTCACTTATCAATTCCCCATCTTGTTAATAAGGAGATAACAATGATTTTTTTCTTTTTCTGTTGCAACATAGTACCTTTTGCTGGATTCAGATAAACGGTTTTGTTCATCTTGTTCGTTGGACTTGTAGAACTATGTTTTAACATGTTACAAACGAGTCACTTGTGAATTGAAATGTCAAACATTGTGCGCATAGAAAAGTGTTAATTTGGATCATCTTTTTTTAGTAGCGGTGGACGTTAGATGTCTGGGGAAATCGGTGTATCAACTTGCCTATTTCATGTAAAATGGCAAGCATTGAAAGTGCAAAAAGTATCTTATATCTATAGTATTTCTTTGATTTGTCTCCACATTACTAATATCAAATCTCCTTTATGGAAAAAGATGGACCTACTAAGCTACCTTAATTTGTGGAAGAATTTGTGAGACGTTTATTGTTTGCTAAAATGAATCTGCGTTAAAAAACATGTAGGGCACTTACATATCCCCCCCAAAAAAAACATGTAGAGCACTTACATATCCCGGAAAAAAACATGGAGAGCAATTACATATCCCAGAAAAAACATGTAGAGCACTCACATATCCCAGAAAAGAAAAAGACATGCAAAGCACTTACATATCCCAGAAAAAAAAAACACGTAGAGCACTTACATATCCCAGAAAAAAAAAACATGTAGAGCACTTACATATCCCGAAAAAAAACATGCAAAGCACTTACATATCCCAGAAAAAACATGCAAAGCACTTACATACCCCAGAAAAAAAACACGTAGAGCACTTACATATCCCAGAAAAAAAAAACATGTAGAACACTTACATATCCCGGAAAAAAAAAACATGGAAAACACTTACATATCCCAGAAAAAATGTGAAGCACTTACATATCCCCCCAAAAAACACGTAGAGCACTTACATATCCCAGAAAAAAAAACATGTAGAATACTTACATGTCCCGGAAAAAAACATGGAGAACACTTACATATCCCCCCAAAAAAACATGGAGAATACTTACATATCCCAGAAAAAAAACATGTAGAGCACTTACATATCCCGAAAAAAAAAACATGGAGAATACTTACATATCCCAGAAGAAAAAACACGTAGAGCACTTACATATCCCAGAAAAAAAAACATGTAGAGCACTTACATATCCCGAAAAAAAACATGCAAAGCACTTACATATCCCGGAAAAAAACATGGAGAACACTTACATATCCCAGAAAAAAACATGTAGAGCACTTACATATCCCAGAAAAAACATGGAGAACACATATCCCAGAAAAAAAACATGTAGAGCTCTTACATATCCCAGAAAAAAACATGTAGAGTACTTAAATATCCCAGAAAAAAAAAACATGTAAAGCACTTACATATCCCAGAAAAAACATGCAAAGCACTTACATATCCCAGAAAAAAAAAACATGTAGAGCTCTTACATATCCCAGAAAAAAACATGTAGATCACTTAAATATCCCAGAAAAAAAAACATGTAGAGCACTTACATATCCCAGAAAAAACATGGAGAACACATATCCCAGAAAAAAAAACATGTAGAGCTCTTACATATCCCGGAAAAAAACACGTAGAGCACTTACATATCCCAGAAAAAAAACACGTAGAGCACTTACATATTACAGAAAAAAAAACATTTGGAGCACTTACATATCCCAGAAAAAAAACATGTAGAGCACTTACATATCCCAGAAAAAACATGTTGATCACTTACATATCCCAGAAAAAAACATGCAAAGCACTTACATATCCCAGAAAAAAAAACGTAGAGCACTTACATGTCCCAGAAAAAAAAAACATGTAGAACACTTACATATCCCGGAAAAAAACATGGAGAACACTTACATATCCCGGAAAAAATGTGAAGCACTTACATATCCCCCCCAAAAAACACGTAGAGCACTCACATATCCCAGAAAAAAAACATGGAGAACACTTACATATCCCGGAAAAAACATGGAGAACACTTACATATCCCAGAAAAAAAATTTAGAGCACTTACATATCCCACAAAAAAAACACGTAGAGCACTTACATATCCCAGAAAAAAGACATGTAAAAACACTAACATATCCCAGAAAAAAACATGTAGAACACTTACATATCCCAGAAAAAAAAACATGTAGAACACTTACATATCCCAGAAAAAAAACATGCAAAGCACTTAAATATCCCGAAAAAAACATGCAAAGCACTTACATATCCCAGAAAAAAACATGCAAAGCACTTACATATCCCAGAAAAAAACACGTAGAGCACTTACATATCCCAGAAAAAAAACATGTAGAGCACTTACATATCCCAGAAGAAAACATGCAAAGCATTAACATATTCCAGAAAAAAAAACATGCAAAACACTTACATATCCCAGAAAAAAATACACGTAGAGCACTTACATATCCCAGAAAAAAAAACATGCAAAGCACTTAAATATCCCAGAAAAAACATGTAGAGCACTAACATATCCAAAAAAAAAAAACAAAAAAAAAAACACATAGAGCACTTACATATCCCGGAAAAAACATGGAGAACACATATCCCAGAAAAAAAAAACATGTAGAGCTCTTACATATCTCAGAAAAAAAAACATGTAGAGCACTTACATATCCCAGAAAAAAAAAACATGTAGAGCACTTACATATCCCGGAAAAAAAACATGTAGAGCACTTACATATCCCAGAAAAAACATGTTGATCACTTACATATCCCAGAAAAAAACATGCAAAGCACTTACATATCCCAGAAACAAAAACACGTAGAGCACTTACATATCCCAGAAAAAAAACATGGAGAACACTTACATATCCCAGAAAAAAAATTAGAGCACTTACATATCCCAGAAAAAAAAAACATGTAAAAACACTTACATATCCCAGAAAAAAACATGGAGAACACTTACATATCCCAGAAAAAAACATGTAGAACACTTACATATCCCAGAAAAAACATGTAGAGCACTTACATATCCCAGAAAAAACATATAAAGCACTTACATATCCCAGAAAAAAAATGTAGAGCACTTACATATCCCAGAAAAACATGTAGAGCACCTACATATTCCCCCCCCCCAAAAAAAAAAAAACAAAAACATCTGGAGCACTTACATATCACCATTTCTGGATAACCATTCAGTGGGGCTAATCTCGCGACTATCCAGACTTTTAACTGGTATTTTAAAAATTACAAAAAGTATTTGAAAACTTGCAGTGGCGTTTTCGTCGAGTGATTTTAAAATAAAACATACGAAGAATAAAGCTTTATTGTGGAATTAAATCAACAGAATTTTTGAACAGGTTGCACTGCTCCCAAAGATAAGTCGTGTTGTCATGTACTGCAAACAAACAAACTTTACCGCCCACTTGGTGTCCCCAGACAATATGTAATACGATTACATTACTACTTGTGAACATGATAATATTAACACATGGCACGATTATTATATTTAAAAAAAAACAATACATCAATAATAAAACAAAACTTAAGGGTTTCAGTAAGGAGGCGATCATGAAAGAGATACAAAACTGCACTTAGCCAAAATCGTTAAGATTTATGATTGAGTGGGTTTGCACATGATTCTTGTAATTTAAGAAGTGGGTGTCGATCAGAGAAACATGTCGGAGGTTTCCTACCCAAAGTGTTTCAAGGCAATGGAACCTTTTTTAATAAGACAGCCTGTGCTTCTCCGTTAAATCTGATAACTCTAGTAAAGAAACATATAGTGAATGATAAAGAACAAAGACAGCCATATTTGTTACATAAATATTTCAACTACTGTAGTCTAAAAGTTTGCATGTTTAATGTTATTTCTATGTTTTCTTATGAACGATATCACGAATTCTCCCGTCGAAATACTTAAGGTACCATGAACTCGTTAATATATTATCTTTTAAAGCGTAGTAGATCAAAAGCTCGGTAGGGTGGGGGCGACATCGTTCATGCGGTAGTGGTTTTGGGGATTGAACCATCAGATAATCTTTATTACCCATGGGATTATACTATCGAATTGTACCATATGCATGCGGCCTTCTAAGTTTAATACATTCTCCTAACTAGCTTTGGCTCGTATCTTATTACACTATTTTAGTTCTCTACGAAAAAAAAAAATGTTGGCTTAATAAGTAGCGAAGTACATTGCGTGACACGCAATAATGTTTGTGCAATAAAGTTAACATCATGGGAAAAACATTGGTTTCCCATTTCCTAGCATAGTTTGAAGAAGTGATGGTAATTAACCCCCACATCCAAAGCTAGCAATTGTAGTCTGTGTTCGGAATCCAACATGTTCAAAGTGATTTGACGAGCTTCCCCTCTTCCCACCAGGTAGAAACAGTTAGAAACGCTAAGTTGAAAGATTTTAGAAGAGCTAATTTCTCCAATGTGACATGTGATATCAATCATTACAAAGTATTAAAAATCGTGGTTATGAAAGCTTTTGATTTTGTACCTATTGAACATAACGATTCCGTTTTCTACATAAAAGAAACGTGACGTCAGGATTTTGTCAAATTGGAAGCATATTTTGAATTGAATTTTCATAGTTAAGAAGTGTTTTTACAGTAACTTCATGTTTATAGTTAAGGTCATTCACCCAGTAAAATGCTAATCAGCTTTAGATTTAGCTATTGGATAGTTCTGTTGGTTTGGGTGAAGACGGAGAAGTGTAAATTCCAGATCCTCTGCTTTACTAAGTGGATATTTAGGGTCACACATATTTCATAGCTGAAGGGCCCCTTCATATTTCTCTTTACTATAGCAGTCTGAAACCACCGGTGAACAAGTTAGGTATTTAGTTCCCCTTGTCATTTCAACCTTGTGCGTTGGGAAGTAGGTTCGATTATAGGTTCATTAAGTTGAGCGAGGGCTTTAAAAAAACGCCATACACTGAGTAAAAGTTCACATTTTTAGTAGAGCGAATGACATTGAAAAAATACACCTTTGTACAAGAACGAGAGCAATAAGGAGTAAATCAAAATAATAAAAAATATCTTCAATTGTAATTTGGCGGAGGGAAAGCATGCCTATCGTAGGGACTCGACATGAAAGTCGGTGAAAACACCAGCCTTAGTGGTATCACACACTTTAAAAAAGGTCTGGTCAAATTTGAACCGAATCTGATCAGAGGGCCACAGAACAGAAATCTGATCAATTATTTGACTAGATTTGGTTCAGAAATGATCAGAATTGGTTCATTATTGACCCGGATCTAGTCAAATTTTTGACAAGATTCCTATTCAGTGCCCCTCTGATCAGACCTTTTTTAGAGTGCATGTAGCGGAATTCAGACGTGACGACTCATATTCCAGTTTGATGTTTGCATTTTTGCTACAATTTTTCAAAGTGAACAAAGACGCGTTGAGAGTGAAACACTTCTATCATACCTTACATTTGCCCTTTCAATTAAAAGCATCTTGCTTAAATTGAAAATTAAAGACTAATATAGAGTCGATGATGGTTTATACAGAAAAAGTTTCGAAATTATTACCCATTATAAGCCATGTGGGATTTTCTGGGTCATACGTTTGCTCAGCCTGTAGGCTTGGAATATTTATATAACCTTCAATATAAAAGGTATTATATGGTGGTATGTGAAGTGTTGTTATTTAAAAAAACAGTAACCGTGTGTCATTAACCTAAGATGTCCTCGCTTGAAGACTGCTTACTTATGTTAAGAAATATCTTCAGCTACCCTCAAGGACACTGAATATGATGCCAAGTGGACCATTGCCTCATATTTCTTTTTATTCTTTACAGTTGAATAGTTTGTTTTTCCTTAAAATTTGAGACTATTGGGAAGTTTGCATATTTTTCCGACGTATGTGAATCTAGTCTGAAATTGTTCCATGCCTATGCTACAGCAATTGAAGCTATGAAATATTCCATACAGTGGTATCAACATTATAAAGAAAGTTATGTTTGATCAATTTGCCTAAATATCATTAAAAGGTCCCACCAATTGCACAGTAAAAGCTGAGTAAAATTCACTTCGCCAAAAGTAAGTACTTCAGAATACAAGATGCTCTTAAGATATGGGGTTTTTACTAATACAGAGCGTGTCAACGCAATATTTTCAAACGTCAACTTTGCTTACCAAAATATACTTTCAAATGAGCCCCTCTTCAAGTATGTTTTCTTAGTTTTACATACATTTGAACCCGACTTCAAGAGGGTAAGGTTGGGTAAAACTGTATTGTAAATATATTCGGTTATCTGTTAACATTTCTGCAGTGTTGACTGTTGAATCTGTATAATGCGGTAAAAAGTGCAGAACAGCAGCAAGATTTGTTTTTTCTGACAAGGTTATGAGCAACATCATAAATGGCGTAATAAACATTCAGGTCGACCAATTGAAGAAGCGATCTTACACTATTCAGAATATTTATATTTCGCTTAAACTTCATTACGCACACTCTAACTCCCATTAAAGGAAGAATGCACTCATCCCACTAAAGAATTGTATAGTAGACTATCCTATTTATTGAATGGCTCTTGAGAATCTTGTGACAGTAAATTTTCTCACTCAATTACAAAATTTACGAAGAGCAACTGCTTGGTTTACCTTGAATAGACAATATTTATGTCCTAACATATCATGAAAGATACTTGGAAGAGAATCAAGAAGAAATTATTGACATTTAGCTATTGTTTCAAAATAAGTTTGGGGCGACTACTTACGACCTTTAAATAAAACGATTCATATCGCCCTATTCAATGGTACTTGTAATGGTAAAAGCCAAACTTCTGTTTAGCGAAAAGGGAAAATGAGAGCAACAAGCTTCAGTTTATTAAACGGGAGGATTTGGCACTTAATCCATAACAAAGTTTTCAGAGTTCAAACTGTGTTCATTTAGCATGAGAAAAAAGGCACAAACAGCTCTAAAAGTACATGTGCCTCTGTTTAACTTAGCCTGTCACTGTCATGTTTATTAACAATAAATCTGACAATATCAAATATTCATGACATTTATAAAATTAATAACGTCAGCGATCACTAAATTACAATTTTTTGTCCTCACGATTTTGGGTAATGAAACAGGTTTATATGATGGGAAAGTGAATATTGCAGATATTAAAATTTTACGTTTTAATCTGTTTCATGATCTGTCGGATTTTGATGTTACCGTGGAAAGCAGAGAGCAATAATTCCGAGCTAAATTAAAATTTCAAAACGTTAATCTGCAAAACGTTATTATCTGCTTAAGATCCTTCCACTCCATGAAAAGCATAGACAGAGTCAGGATAACCGTCTTGATCGTCGGTAAGATCTTTTTAAAGGAAAAAAAGTATTGTATGCAGGCCCGTAGCCAGCTTTTAAGTGGGGGATCGCCATGCGCGGCGGGAGTATTTAAGCGGAGCACCACCATCGGCTGGCGCGGAGCGTACAAATAAATTGACTTTACAAAACCCTCAGATGGTCGAAAACGGCACTTTCGGAGTGTTTTAAGCTGCATGTATCCAGCCTTGAAAAATGGCTCTCATGTCTGCATTTTCTCAATTAATGCAAAAAAAAAAATCAATCTATGAAAAATGTTAATATATGTTTCTAAGCGGAGCGCCACCATCGGTTGGCGCGAGCGTACCACAAAATTTTCGGCTTTACAAACCCCTAGATAGCCGGAAAAGGCACTTCCCGAGTGTTCTAAACAAGAATCTGTTCAGCCCCCACTTCGAAATTCTCTCCCCTTGAGAGCACTTCACAAATATGGGGGGCTGAACACACCTTTAACCCCCGCTCTTTCATTTTTCATCGCCGCCACTGGGGTTCGGCATTTTCTTGAGGGCGCGAAGCGCCCAAGCGAGGAGAGGAGCGAC
>WURT03667656.1:0-17632 GCA_009936505.3 Holothuria glaberrima | reverse complement strand
TCTTTCTTTTCTTTCTTTCTTTCTTTCTTTCTTTCTTTCTTTCTTTCTTTCTTTCTTTCTTTCTTTCTTTCTTTCTTACAATTATTTTTTAGGGGATACTTCTAACAGTAACAAGGCCAAATTGTTTGAATAACTGTAAGGGTGTCGGGTGCAATACTATACCAGCTGCCAATGTGTGGCACTTGGATGTTATTCTGAGTTTGCAGTGAACAAATAGCAGTCATACGTAGTCTACTTTTGATAGCAAAATTGTTTAGTTCTTTTATTAAAAATTCGAAATCCAGGATAAAATAAAATAGTAAAAGTTATCAAATAACGTATACAGTAAAAGTGTAGTAGCAGTGCGGTACATAAAAATAAAACCGAAAAACGATTCTAAATTCCTGTTCGCCTGCCCAGGGGAAAAACAGTTGATTCCAGTTTGAATTTCCAACTGAAGTTAACTATGTTTAATTTAAATGAAACTGTTTTCAAATGGTATATTCAAAACAACAATTGTGATTTATGAGACACAGTGAGAAAAGAGAACAGTACCAGTTGAACTCAGTTCATTCCCTTTCAACACAGTTGAAACTGAACGGTGCGGGTTGGGAATGAATTAAAAATTTATTGACCAGTTGAAATTTACTTTAAAACAGATAACACTTTGCCATTTTTCAGTTGAGAGTAAGAACATGTGCCAGTTAGAAATTTCACTGGAACAATTGCCGCAGTGAATTTACAGAGATAGAGGTATTTTTTTCATAATCAAGAGAAAAAGATCAACTGCTGTAGAAAGGTTTCTAACATGTGAGGTGGGGGATCTGAGCTGAGGGATGATTAACGCGTTTATTTTAGGACAATCAATACCAAAAACATTCCAACTGAAAGTAAATGGGGGAAGACTAGTCACCAGTCCCCATCTCGCTGGTTCCAATCGCTTGGGCCAAGAGCTAGATATATAACAGTACATTACTTTTGAGTTCTTAAAGTCTCATGGAGGCCACCCTCCCCTTGCCTATGGGTTCCAGCTTATATTGACTCATCCCCAGTCTGTCCAGACAAGGCTGGCAGGGGAGTGGGGTGGATGGTCAAAATCGTCAGGGTGTAGAATTGCAGAAAGACTTTTACAATTCACCATGAACCCCAGTGAAGTCTGTAGAGAAAGGGGTGTAAGGCTGAGACGTACCTAACTAATTCTCTCTCTCTAAAAATTCAAAGTTGCCACTGCGTTAATATTTTTTTAGTATTTCTCAACACTCAAGATAATATTTCGCTCCCTGATTTCGACTCTAGATAGAAAAAATCGAATCCTATAAATAAAGGGGGTAAAGTCCATTTAAATATCTTCTTTTTAGAGAAAAACCATATGGAAATGGTTTTCTCTGAAAATGTATCGTACCTATCCCTAAGCCCACAACATGATGCTGCTTATACTCCCAGTCTACCTTTCAACTTTACTATACAATCCGTTCCCCGTCTTTGTGACTTCAGCAGTGTATGTGGCAGTATAATTTTTCGTCTAATTTCTAGAGTTAGAATTTGGCTTCGCTGTGAAAACTGCATTCATCAATCTTGGGAACAAAGACTTGAGTTTCTCTAGCCCAATAGGAGCCTTATCTCATACCATTGGGCACTCGTGTAAACTAGTACACACAACATTATGTTAACAGTACGTAATAGCAAAAGCTTGGTGTAGTTCAAAGCTGATGTATAAATCACTGCTGTAACCCTGAATTGTGGCCGTGCCCCGAAGATTAATGCGGTTCACTTTATAACATACTCGTATTGTCATTCAATGTTTAACTTCAATACCTAGAAAGCACAGTTAGGACTCTGCGTTTGTATGAGATCGCATGGCGTTTTAAAAATAGGAAAAATAATGATAATTTTTAGGAAGCAGGCAAAATAAACGCCTTTGTACATAGGCTAAGTTTAGGTTACTTTAGCTGGCAGCTTCCTGCTTTAGCACTTACGTCACTGTAATGCACTTAGACCTACTACCTCATATTAAGGTGCGGTGTGGTACTATTTCCACCGTGTGATACGGTGCAGTCTTATACAAATTACTTACCTCAGGTTGCTGCTATATGTGAAATATCAGATTGCAGACATGTATCTATCTGTGTATAAGCTGCTCAAGAGGGCATTTTACAACAAATTGATAAGGCTTGAAGTAATGGGATATTGGCAAAAAGTTTTACATTAAAGTATTAAGTAAGTTTATTTGATGTTCACAGCAGTAAAAATTTAATGTGATTTGATGGAAAAGCACAAGATTTCACAGAAAATTCATTAAATCGACATGTTGGTAGCGCTGTGCTTTAGGTCCCTTGCTATGTCATAGCACGAAATACTGACAAGCTATAATCATTGAAATTTTCATTCTGTCTTTGCAGCCTAACATAACTATTGACAATGCCTCCCAGCAATATACTCTACCAGAGAAAGGTGGCATTCAACAATAAAAGTGAATCTGGAGTGAATCTCCGAATCAGTTCTGCCAAGGTTCATATAAATACTGGTTGTAATTATCACCTTCTCTATCACACAAACAAGATATGCCGTAACACCGTAAGTGTTGAAGCTTCACTAAAATGTGCACTTAGCTACCGACATGGTGACATCCTGTACCGTCCGGGTACTCCTTTTGTAATGCACATTTTTTAGGATGATTTTTCAAACTGAACGTGCTGATTTCCTCCTGCACATTCCTATGTTAATTTGCAGCTACAATTTTGTATATATTTTGAGCATTTGTGTTCTCAAGAGGATTCTGGCTGTGCTTACTGTGACTCTTATCTAACTTGGAATGTGTTTCCGCTGTACTCACGTAGAGTCATCAAATCTTTCAAAATTATCTTTGTCTTGGATGTAGTTTGTAAAGTTGACAGTTTGTTAAATTTGAAGAAACTTCTTCAGTCATGAGAACAGAGTGATCAGTACCGTATATCTTGATTTATTGTGAGCTGTGACATTCAGATTTGGTAGGATGCAGTACAAAGTTTGTAGCAATATTGGACTTGCCATCTTAGTGTATATATTCAGTTGTAAATTAATGGCAGCTGCAGTCACTCTTAATTCCAGTGGCGTACAAGATTTCTCTCACCAAATCCAGAGTGCAATCAGCACACGAGTGAGATAACTTGTTACATATTTATCCGTTAAGTTCTTTCTCTTGGAAGAATTTCAATTCAACAAAACACATCAGAATATTTGAAGGTTGAAACTGCTTTTGAACGTAATTGTCAAGTATTATCCCAGTTTGCTAAACTGTTGGGTTAGAGATTGTATACATTCAAATATCACAAGATATATCAAGTACAGAAAAGTTATAGTATACCTCTATGAACTTTTTGTACTTATACTCGATTAAAAAGTTACGTACTTTAGGTATAGAATGTAAACCCGAGATAATGAACTTTGAACTGAACTGTTTCCAAAACTGTATATAATAATGCAATTATCTGATTAACACCCAGGATTACATTCTGCTAAGTGCAACATGTAAAGTGTGTGTCGTATTGCTTGCTTGCATAGGCTGTCAATATATGGAGATATGACACTATTCCTTGTTCATCTTTGAACCACCGGGAATAAATATTCAAAACATTAGGTTTATTTGGACTGCTTGAATTAGTAGGTTTCCGATTTTACGCAAGACAGTTCTCCCAGTTTGAAATGGTTGGTCCAGTGAGAAAAAGCTCAGTTGACAATCACCGACCTGTGTCCAGTTGGGAAAATTTTCCAAACGGTACTGTTCCAACAATGATCTGTAGTCCCAGCTGGGATTAGCAACCTGACCGGTCCAGTTGGACAGAATTCATTCTAGTTAAAACCATTTCATTTTAGTTGGGATTTGTTGGAACCAGTTGGCAATTCCCATCTGTTTTCTTGTCTTCTGGGTAAATAAAGAACTACATGAGTGTACATTGTACAAACTTTCTTCATCGCCAAAGGCAGTTTTAAGATAACAACTCGAAACAAAAACTATCAAATTACACCATGTCATTTTGAAAGATGTGCTAGCTTGGATTTTGGTACTTTTGATATCGTCTCTGTTGTGGGATCTTGTTCTTAGTTTAGTCCTTAGATAAGGTTGTTGTTATAAGATTATTATTAACTACGCAAACCAGTTAAAGAATTGTGAAGAGTTTACTCATCCCTTGCATATAGTTAAACATATCAAAGCTTGTAGTGCTTTGATGGCCCCACCTCCAGTCTTATTATTAAGAACTGTTTCAATATCATTTCTCCCAGGTACATTTTCAAAGTTTTTTTTACTGAACAGTATGTGCATTCGTTAACCTTATTTACCTTAGCTCTTACAGTTATTTTTTGTCTGTCGGCAAACATTGTTTAAAAATAATGTTAATTGTGTGAAAAACGTTTTCAAAGGGAACACAATATTCAAAAAGATAACTAAATTTGGGTCTTAAATATTACAAATTTTGAATAGTTTTTGCAGTTTACAGGGTATCCTATCAGAATTTTTAGAGAATGTTATGTACAGTAGATTCTGTACTATGGAAAATTTTTACCCAGGGTCGAAAGTTTTATTCCCAAATTACGTAGCTTCAAAATCGTGTGGCACTTCAGTATACTGTATTGTACCATCCCTTCTGTATCATTCAGCGGTCCCTTAGATATTTTCGTCACAACGAAAAGAACAGTCATATGGGTTGTCGACTCGGTTAAATGGCTAATTTTAATAAATACCTAAGCAAACAGATGTTGTTACTACGAGAAACATGTTCAATTGGACAGGATGAAAAACTACACTGTAAACTACAGCCAATCAACCGCAGATTCTGCTAGATTATAAACACATGTATAGGAAACATTGTCGCAATCAAAACGAGTGAGAAAAGGACTTTGAGATCAAATCTGTTGCACGAAAGAGAAGGCTAGAAAATATATGTCAACCAGTTTCAAACCTGTGTGACGAGTGTTTGGAATGTTAACAGAAGTTTGTGTAACACCTGGACAACGTATTTCTTTTCCTCTCAGTTTTAGCTTTTGTTTTACATGTGACCCTGTGTGGTTAAAGGAATTGGTTGACGAAGATCTTTCGGGAAGTGAATCGCTCTGGGAATACAATTAGCAGGGGTGTATCTGACACCTTAGCTATCTGACACAACAAAGAGTTCGAGAAGATCGAATATGACTTAAATTCCATTCTTGAACCAACTTTATCCTCACTACCAACATCATGTAGTGTTGGTGTTACGTTGGACCTATGTTTGCAGCCGTTGGCAACAGTTGATACTATGTTGCTTAGGCAACTAAAGACAGGGTCAACATTTCATCAGCCTTATGCAGCTGACAACTGGAAATATCATGTATTGCCAACATTTGACCAACTATAATCATATACCATATATATATATGAATTTATTCAACAATAAACGAGCTACAAGAAGCAAACTGTTGGATGATTTATGTGTGGGTTTTTAAACTACATTGAACCCTTTAAAAATACTGTGTCATGTATGTAGCCAACAATGAGCCAGCTATGTTTAGCCAACTGGAGCATTACGCAAACAACCAACGCCGAGCTAGTTTTATGTGACCAACTGTAGCGCATCATATATTTAACCAACATTATAACAACACTTCAAATAAATTTCTACTGGCTGTAATACTTAGTAACACCATAACAAAGAAGCATACTAGATTTTTTGTAGAATTTTCAAATCATTAACTTGAGGTTCAAAATTGATTAACTGACACTGATCTACGATATTATCGTGTTAAATATAAAACAGCAATTAACAGCATAATGTGGGTTTCAAGTTGTTTCATAGTTATCGCTCAACTCATTTGCTAAATCTGAATGACACTTTTCAATCAGCCTACAGCCCATGATTGGCCCAAGAGTAGGATTCCGGTTAAGTTGTGGGTTGGTGCACAATGGTTTTGATCTCGTTGGTAAATGGTACGTGGCCCAACGTTGGACCAACAATAGACTACCAGAAAATACTAAACTGAATATTTTGGTATTAAGCCAACCTCATAATTCTTTTATTAACAGCTAAAACTATACTTTACATTTATACAAAATGTTTTGCAAAAAAAAAAAAAAAAATCCCTAAGGCCGTAAAAAATGTTTGCTACGAATTTTTTGAAAAATGTTAAAAAGCTGTGAAAGTTAATTTAAACATCGGGTTTAAACACCTTTTAACTGAATAGACTAGTCTGAATTTTCGAAATGAAAACTGTGTTCTGCACTTAATGCAGGTCTAATTGAAATATATTGATTGTAAGTAATTGCCATTTTCTTGCATGGAATCAGGTTCTCAGTTGTACATTAAAAAAAAAAACAAAAGCAGAAAAAAAATCAAAAACAAAATAAAAAAGGGAGAAATTGAAATTTCAAAAAAGAGATTTGTATTACCGATTATTGATAATAACAAAAGCGTTTCACAGAATATATAATAACCTTACCAAGATTTACAGTATTGTATATGAACTCTCACATTCTAATACATGCGAAAGTTGTTGACATCTATATACAGTCTAGACGGGACTTCCCGGGCGTTTGGTTGGTCATGTTGAGTTGAGTTGTCTCTTTTGGGACGAAGCTCCTTAAGGGAGTAGAACTCCTTCGGGTATTGTTTGGTTTTTTGCCCCTTGGCTCTTCGCCAGAGGGTCGAAGGGACTCTTGAAAAAAGTAGTTGACATCTGCATACTTACCTGGTAAAAAAGTTTCCATGACCACGACGGCAGTCGCTTCGCGGCCTTTTGGCTAAGATCATGTGTAGTATCTGTTCTTTTCATCCAGTCCAGAACGGGACCACGCATGTGAGACCCGTGATGTAGAGGTGTGAAGGTCGTGGGTTTGGTCATGTTTCTTCTACGTTGTCCCTCGGGGACGTAACTCCTGTGGAGTAGCCGAACTTTGTCGGGTGCAATCGTTAGGTTTCCACCCTTCGGCTCTTCGCCAAAGAGTCGAGGGGATTTTGAAAAAGAACATATGAATTGTCGATAACTTTCGAAGTATGTGGAGTTAAAGCTTCTTTGAGTTTCATCACAATGGTTTATTATAATGAGCAATTAATTAGAAGAAGGCGAAGTTTAGTTGGTAAAGTCCAGATGGTGCAACATTGTGCCAATCATTTTCGGTACTACGATATGACAAATCCATTGGGAAAATGCTCAATATGATCGTTGCTAAATGCTGGCAAAATGTTATTTGTCCATGCTTACAATGGCCAAATGTTGCCAGCCAGAATGTTGGAGTAATGTCCGAACTAACATTTGACACCACTTATTAACCATAATTGACCAAATGTTGGAACTAACGGTTGACATAACCTATTTGCGAACGTTGGTGGTATAACATTTGGTAGGCAAAATGTTGGCGCGTTATATAAGTATTTGTTGGCCTAACCTTTTCCAGTGAGCACCTACCCATTCACATAACATTACCTCAATCGTTTGGTCAACTGATTTACCAAAGTTGGCCCAACATTATTATGTAACCTGGAATAGTTCTTTAATATGAATAAAAGGAAAGTAGTGTATAGTGTGCTTGAACAGACCTGGAATAGCAATTGCACCCCTGATGAATGCAAATTATTACTCCAGCATGTGAACCAGTAAAATTACATTTGAGTTTATTTTCATCTACTTACAGTAACAGTGTACATGACTTGAATTATGTACACATTGCAGACAGCAATTGTTTAAGTTGCTCCCATTGAGGTTATGCAAATACTGTATTTCTTTTCCATTAAAAATTCAAACTTGCATATATAGGTGTTTGGAAAATGTTTTTCTTATTTGTTATAATGTTGGTTTAAACACTGTAGCGAAAGTTGAGTGTATGAATTTTATACAAGTTTCTCAAATATCTTCAATCTTTGGACATGAAGTACTTATAATTAGTTTCTTTAGTGCGTATTCCATGATATACATAAAGGAAGGAGGCAGTCATTACACAGGTGGTCATAAACAGTGCTTATTAGTCTCCGGTACATTTATACATGAAAGATATCAATTGCATATCGTTTCATTTTAATACGGTTTAGAGTGATTAAAAATACAGTTAGCCCAATTACCAAATTCTTTAGTACCATATGATTCCTCCAGATTTTGTTCACCTTGTACAGGGAACACATATTTCCCAGACTTAAAAATGTTCTAGTGATACATAATACTATGTAATTATCTCTACCTTCTAATATTTTTCTGTGAATCATCCATTCATCAATAAAAAGTAGCTTCCTGCCCAGAACCACAGCTAGTTTACCCTAACAATGTATTCTCTCTCTCTGTTTGCAACTTCTTCTCACGTACCCGATACACATAGCAAATGAAGTCTGTTGACTTAGGCCTTTGCGGATATATCAGAGACGTTGGGTCTAGGGTACCTTTTCATAACCTATTACACATTGGTTTTAGCTTAGTAACCACAGGAAAGAAGTAACGAAATCATAGAGTTCATTGACCAGCCTCAGCTTCCACAGCCACTTCTTCAGGTATTATGGGTGTCACATAAAGTCACAGCTACTTAAGTAAGGAGTCCATTCATAAATGCTTTCCCAAAGGGGTTCAAGACAAGAAAAGTAATCTGCACGAAAACCTGTCTTTTCTTTTTTCTGGAAAAGCTCTTCCCACAACACAAAATGGCACCCAATGTGGAGCGAAATGTGCCACTTCCACTATGTTTATAAACGTTCCAACATATGAACAATTGAAAAATAAATAGCATTAAATTTCATGCTTGATAAGTTGATACTGTAAATGGGAACATCCAGCACTTAGATTTGCAATTTTTTTGGTCCAACAGGGTCACAGTATTCTTTTCTATTATTGTATAGCGACATATTTCAGCTGTGGGAAGAAATGACCAGAAACTGTCTTTTCAACTCCCTCTTTTGTTCAAAAAGCTATTCTAGGGATAATAAACATGAATATTTTAAACTTATGACACTTTTAAACAGTCATAAGTAGTAGACTTCCCAAATATTTGTAGGAAAAAAGCTTCAGGCAGACTCATAGCTTCTAGACCTCACCATAATCTTTGTTAAACAAGGTTTCCCTAGTTGTATTTTTCGGCCGAGGGCGTCCGCAATTTCCAGAAGTCATGCTTTACTGCTGTTGTAGCCAGCAAGGCCAATCCGATAGAAAGTGTGTTTAAACATCGTTGGAGACCAATTGCCGAAAGATGCCTTGAGAAATGAATTTCAAGTGGAAACATTTGGGGAGTTCAAGAAACGTGTTATTCGTTCTTTGAAGAAAATACCCACATAGACAATGAAATAACTCATTTCATCAATGCATTAGTTTGTGAACTTAACCATTTCGAAGAAAGGAAGTTGACAAAAATATTGATATCATATGTTCAACTGTGTTAAAAAAGTTCGTGGCGCTTTTCTTCATCCTGATTAAGCACTGCAATCTTCTGGACTGTAAGCTTTCCCGCTCCGAAATTTTGATTAACCCTCAAACTATGACTTACCTCCTTTAAAGATGATGAAAAATATTGTACTCTGAGAACTCGGAAAATGAGTCTGCATTATTATATGTAAGCTATTATTTGCTAACGAGCCTAATTCTGCCATTATATGCCTATGGTCAACATGGTAAAGCAACTTGGACATTGAAATAGTAATTTCGGTTTCGTTATCTTACCAATGCAACCCGATGGTTGCTACTGATAAAGTTAAGGTCAAGACTGCCATCTGTTTCTGTCTTATGGACTTCTGTAATACCATTAACTTATGAAGTTTATTTGGTAAGGTACTACTGTACTTCTTGTCTTTGTTTCAAAAAGTCAATTTTGCAAATTGATAAAACGGCCGCATGGAGGTACAATCTCTTGCTCACTCGCTGGAGTTTGCCTTTTCCAGCGAAGGGACATCATTTCTGTTTCACGGTCCTCTACAAAATCTTTCTTAATATACGTAATAGCCTATTTGCTAGTAGAAGTTAGTGTAAAATTCTTGGAGAAATGTTTCTTAGGGGCAGGGAAGTGAACCAACTCTGCCTCCAACATAAGCAGCAAATCTTAGGAAGGAGGATCCGACACTGAACTGCATGGAGCCGGGAGTGTGAGACCAGCTACCACTGTACTCAAGCCTTCGAACGCCATTGTATACGGTAAGAGAGCATTCTTTATTTTTCGTAGTAAAAGGTGTGAGAAAGCCTTTAGCCCATGTGTATGAATCCGATTGAGAAAAACCGTGAGTTTAAGAGTAAGTGTGATATTAATTTAACGATATATTAATAGTATGAATATTCATGATGTCAGAGTAATCTTGTAGCCACTAAATGCGACACCAAATGAGCCAATGAGAACAAAATGTGTAATATAGTCATGTAATATAGTTCCAGCATCGTAAGCACTTTATTTCGAAATGTTATGTGTATGTATATTAATGAAAATGGCTCTCCTGAAAATGGTTTTTAATTCAGAAGCCTTTTAGAAGAAAGGGCAAGTCTATAACTTACAGGAGAGTTGTCATTGCATAAGTTCTCGTAAGCCACGTACGTTTAAAACTCGCTAAATTGTTATTGTCCAAGCGAGTAAATTGACATGTATTTTACGATAAGTTTATTTCGAAACTTACTAATATTTATTTTTAAAAAGAAAAGGTGAAAAGATTGCAAACTGAATTAAGAGGGCTGTCAAAGTCAAACAATTTTAAAGAAAATTTAAAGATTCTCGAACGTAATGAAGTTATGGAAATTGCGTCTGGTTTTTGAAAGAAATGTTTAAAAGGTGTAAGACTGAAGGATTATTGCTAAATGGGTCCACATGTTAATGAAAATTGACTTATTGATTACATAAACTCGAGGATATTCTACTTGTTTTGAACATGGCCGTACTGGAAAAAGAGATGTTCTTCAGGAACATTTGGGAGTTATGTAAACTAATGTAAAATTGTATAGCGCCTGTAAAATTGTTACGGGCTTACACACACAGGCTTCCGGTCTGGAGTCGCTTCCATCTTGACTACTCCCGGAAGCAATCGCCAACGTGTTCAATAAGCCGAAGTGACTGACTACCCCGCCGAGACGTCAAAGGCATTGACCTGATCTTAGACGAGAATTTTATACAAAGCTTGGGACACGTGACGTTATTCTACCTGCATGCAAATAATTTTCCCGGCTTCAGTGGGACAATAGTTTATATAACTTTCGTTCTAGTAAAAGAACCGGAAGAGTTCAGTTAATTTTGGGGTTGACCTTGGTCATTTAAAACTTTGGGTTTGACTATTCATTGTGAATTTTGACCGGCAGTAGTTAACCTAGCGACTGGCATACAGAAGTAGAAATCATATGTCATATTCTCGATTTCTCAGCTGATAAGGGCCCTTTATGCTATAATAGTACACATCTTGACCGTACACACAAGCCTGTAGCCAAGGAACGGAAGATTTGCGCCTCTAGAAAATTTAACGTTAACATTACTTTAATGCATTTAAGTATAACTGTCACCCCACCCACTCCCCAAATATTTCTCCCCATAATCATCTCGTCATTTCAGTACCTTGTCTGGCCAATGGCCTGATGAAACAACATTTACATTTACAAACAGGCGTTATATCTGGATTCTGGCTTCTGGTTTTTTCTTTTAATACAATCTTCAAGAGCTTCGATGTCGATGTGTAGTCTACTTCGCTGTAAGAGGGGAATTTAGACTAGTTTTGCTTAAATTTTAAGATGAGGTAAAGACTGGGACCCGAATGGTAGCTTTTATTGTTGTATGTATCCATCAAATTCAGAAGTCCAGTGGTAAAATCATTACATGAGGAAAGGGCAATATTTTGACACATTTCGCAGCTATTTTTCAAACTTCACATTTTTTCCTTGAATGCGACCGAATTCAATCAAATATAGAAACTTAATGGCCAATAGGCTTTTAGGTATTGTGCAAACCGTCTACAAGAATGGAAAAAGGAAATAATTTAACTGCATGTTTCGTAAATGGGTTCATATTTAACTGAAAGAAGTATTTGGTAAGGTATTTCACATGTGGTGTTGTTCCTCGAAATTTTTCGTGGATCCGGCTTTTGTAACTTTTCCTTCTATTAACATTTCCCTCCGTTTCAACTGGTCTAAGAACGATTCCTATAGTAAAAAAACCATTGTGGTCTATAGTTTAAGTCTTTCCGGTAATTGCAAAACGGTTAGTTTGGATGCATAAAATGGTCTTAAAAGTCATTAAATAAAGGTCTTGGTAAAAAACGGAACATATACCTTGCGTGTTAAGACTGTTAAAACTCTTTACCCTCTAGAGTGACAACAAATCATTTTGCCATGTTTTTTTCTTTCTACTACAGTGAAATGCTTACTTCGTTAACCTTGCCCTTTGGTCGTTTCTATAAAAGCAAAGTAGTTGTCACTTTGTTGAAAATCCCAACTGCAATTTTTATAAAATGCCCGAAACGTTTTTTGTTTATTATTTTCTTCCTTTGCTTTGCTTCTTTTAAGTCGTGGTTACTTTGGAGCAATATACCCAAAATTTGTGGCAAGCGTTAAACTGGTGGCATGTAAATCACTAAAAGAGAAAATGTGGTAGTTACTTAATGTGAATAAATCTTTACTCTATTTTTTAAAGCTGCTTTCATCTAAGATAAACATTTAACTACTCCAACTATGATGGAATGTGTTTGTCCAAAACGGTTCACCTTGAATCTTAAGGACATGTTTAGGGTACCTGCATTTCCTTTTTCTTTCATAAAAAGTTTTAATTCTGGCGCCCAGAGTTTTATAAATGAATCCCCAAAGTTGTCAGACTTGCCATACACTTTTAACAGTGCATCTCTAAGGCTGATAGTTATCTTATCGTTTTGATGCCAGGCTATACCTTGGACAGAATGAAAATTATAAAGAAAACAGACGATTTTCTCATGATGCTTTTATTCAAATGATCTATAATCATATTTATTTACTTTAAACACTTCATCTTTCCAAGAAGAAAATAAAGACCAAAAAAGCTTTCTGATTTTATTTTAATCTAGTGTCACTTTCGATGGTGATTCTCCATTAAATAAAAAGTCATTCGTTGTTTGTATCAGACATCTGGTGTCTCTGTCCTGCAAGATTAAATAAGAAAAAAATGCAAAACTGTTAACTTACTTCCTGACTTAGTTTACTGCTTTATCGAAAAGAACATTTCTGTTCGCTACACGAAGACTTTTACGTATGCTCGGATACATCGTTATTTAAAAACTTATTATGATGCTCCTGAGGGTAATGCAATCAAAGTACATATTCCCACGTAGCTAATCTGTATGGGCCCCATATGGGTAAACCCGTATGGGGTCCATTAAAGTTTGCAGCCAAGATTCACAACGGGCCTGTATGAGCCAGCCCACATACATGTTTGAATTTCGCAGTTTGCCCGTATGTTACCCACATATAAGTTGCCCACATGAGCCCCTGAACTATCCCATATGGATCATGTGAGTCATATGGGCTGGCCCATTTGGCCCCTTATAAATCTTTGGGGCAAAACTATATCCAGGGCACTATATTCTGGCCCATATGATATCCCTAAGCATCCCATATGAGATTAAAACCTGGGTCAACGTTCAATGACTGGAAAATACCAGCTTGAACAGTTACAACATAAAACGTTTTCAGCAAGACATTAAGTAGAATATACAACTTTTAACTGAGAGACAAAAAATACCTCTTAGTTGACGAAGAGGAGAAGGTTGGGACTGCCAAGGCCAGGGCTTCCAACCTTACCCGAGGAAGCATCACTCGTGAGCTTGTTCTTTACTTGAGTTGGGGAGTAGGCTGGGTACTGATCCAGGATGAGGGCAGCAGCACCTACAAAGATTAAGTCATGAAAACAGTTAATACTAAAACTTGGCAGTGCTGCTTTTTAATTGATTGTGTATTCAAAAATTGTTCGTTTGGTTACACTGTGTCCTTGGGAATGGTACACTATAGATATATCTTCTCTTTTCCTGGTTCGAACAATGGGTAATCCAGGTGAAAATTAACTTTTTGTTGGTTAAATTAGTATGGTTTGATGAAATATTAAAATTCTGGTTAAATTTTAGCAGACTCCTTTGTTCACTTTAAAATGGAAACGGTTAATTGATCCGTGACCACGATCAGTTTTAAATTGAAGTAGAATGTTGAAGGAGTTGTGCGGTATAATTCAAATAATTAATGGTTTTAACCGATGATCATCGATCACTTTAGTGTTCACAGGATTAACGAGTCAGGTCAAATTGCTTTTGCCGTGTGTATGAACATCGACGAAGACTGTCCACAGAATAATGATAAAAGGGAGCATAACTCTCACTCATAAGTTTTCAAAATAAACATTACAATGCGAAGAGGAACAGCCAACATATTACTAACCACTTTCCCAAAAGCTGAAATGAGTGGGCATGCCATGGGCAAAAATGACAATGATCTATAGATGAAGTCACTCGAGATAAGTATTGCTTGTACCATCGCAGTGGCCACCTCGTCTTTTGATTAATTCTCTTACCCGTTCGAGATCATAACTAAGGTCATTAGGTGATCAAAGACTTCAAAAGAGCCAGATACAGACAGTTCCTCCAACTTCCACCAACTAAATTTCCATGCAACAAACTTTACTTGAAAAGATTTTAGTATTAAAGAAAATTCCAAATTCAAACAGGCCTGTAACTATTCTGAGAATTTGACTGGAAAACTAGAGCTGATAACGCAAACTTTTACGCCAACTCTACCTTGTTATATGTCTTAATTCGATGCTTGTTAGTTATCGTGTGCATGGTAACGGTACTTTCTCAATGCAGGCCATAAAGACATTTACAAATTGTTTGATATAGTGTTGTCTTCATAAAGAAAATGCACATCATACTACTATTGGACTTCAAGGATTTCAATACAAAGTTTTCTTCAAAAAATTGATGGCATCCCATACGCCATTTGCAGATCTTTGACACTACGTAAAGATTGAGGGAGATGCTAACATGTGCAAACAACATATAATTCCTTCCAAAAGTAAAAAAAGCTGTCCATTTTCGTTTGTCGACAACTTCTAAACATTTTAGGTTATTTGTATACAAGCTTGCTTTCAGCTAAGCAGAGGGTTGTAATCTGAATAACAAATCCCTCATATAAGCAAAGTAGAACGCCTTAGTCAAAATTTGAAAGAATAAGTTACTCACCAGCGACATGAGGACATGCCATAGAGGTACCAGAGATAGTGTTGGTAGCAGTGTCACTGTCGTACCATGCGGAAGTGATGGAGGAACCAGGGGCGAAAATTTCAACACAGGTTCCATAGTTGGAATAACTGGCGCGACCGTCGGCTGGTCCGGTGGCTCCAACGCAATAGGCCTTTGATTGAGCAAATTGAAATGTCAAAGACACTGCTAGTACATACTTAGGCGGTTTACAATGGGTCACAATATTAAAATGTTTTCCTCTGCAAAGTCGCATACAGAGCTGGAGCCGGTAGGGGCGGGGTCCCCCCCTCGAATTATTGAGAGGAAACGTAATTTAAGGGAAGCATAGTATCCAGAGCAATTACACACATATCTTAAGCCTTGTAACCTTACGTTTGTTGTCTGGCACGCTACCTTATTTGGTTGGTTTTGTATGGGTGATGAGTACAGACCTTATGCATTGACGCGTCCCCATAGGTCATTTTGGAGGGCAAACAAGGAAGTACACTGTACGCACGACGTAGGCTTGACACGTGCGAGTTGTGGAATTCCACGCGTATCCGACTGGTATTCAAATCTGCTGTCTGCCATTATGTTGTAAAGATACGCGCTTACCTCCGCCTTGTCATGCGACGCTATATGCATAAGTTCTATTGGAGAGGAAGCCCCTTTCTTAATCGTTATTTAAAGTCTGCATTTACACTAGATTGAGCAAATACAATGTAATAAAGTAATGCAATGATGCACATAACGCTTTTGTATCAAGGATTGCAGAATTATGCAGAGAAAGGCTGAACAAATACCGAAATATGTTCATATTACGATATGTAACAAGCACTAGTCGTATTCTGAACAGAAAGTAAACAGCCTCTTAATCGGATATTAAGAGCCGATCTGAAAGGCTGCATCTGTCACAACGGATTGTTGTAGACTGTTGCGTATGCAAGTAGGATAATTACTCAGCCATAGTCCATTAAAAAGAAATCGTTTTATTTTTCATATGTGAGGAGTCTATTTATGCCTCAAGTTACGTTGTAATCAGAGGTGTATTTGCTTACATAATTCACAAAGTACTGCATACTTATGTTAATTGCTTTCAATATTGTTACCTTATCGGCACGGGCAGGGGAGTAATTGCAAGCATTGGCGTTATCATTTCCAGCAGCTACAACAGTAGTAACACCAGCTGCGTCAAGACGGGCAACAGCATCATCATCAGCCTGGCTAGCTCCACCACCGAGAGACATGGAGGCAACGGCTGGAGAAACATGGTTGTCAACAACCCAGTCCATTCCTATAGTAAAGAAAATCATATATAGGCTTATGACTATGCTATTCACATAACTATACTTAATACGTGAGTGTTATTATAACTTGGTCAGCTAAGTGACAACAAGTTCGTTCTATAACTTTAGGGGTTATCTGAGCCCGAAGATGTTTTCAGAGTTTCAAATGAAATGACCGAAACGCAAGTCTGAAATGCCACAATTTAACTTGTTCTGCTCACAGTTTTTTTGAAGGTTATTACTGTTGTTTATGCGGAAATCTTTAGAAAATATTGTTCTCTTGTAAAGGAAATTGAAGTATATCAATTAAACCACTCAAATCGGCCTCTTTCATGAAAAATCAAAACTAACATCATAATACGATGTTACACACTGAACAAAGAGGCAGCTGTCTTCTCCCCATTCACCATATTAATTGATTTACCGTCCACGTGGACATGCTGAGTCCACTTAGGGGTGTGATGTGTTATCAATATTACTTGACAAACTGCGCAAGATTTTCCAATTTCGTCGGAGAGTCTCAAAGGATACGATTACGTATGAAATCCCGACAACGACGCGTCACCCCGAGTGTTAACTTGAGCTATCTGTCAAATAACGTATACAATATTAATCCCAAATCGTCAAATATCGTTCAATAAAAATCCCTGCATTTTCAAAATTTCTTAAATGAAAAACCAAAATTTCAACTCTTATTTGATTAAGTCGATTCAGAGTTCGCCATCCCTCCGACCACCTATTGTCTTTGTCGAGGATTCGGGTTTCAGCATCCCGTTACGAAGCTGGGCCCTCGAGTGGAAAAATCCTGGCGTCACCGCTGCCTTTACCCCCGAAACAGTTAGTTCGAAGTTTTTCTTAAAAATATTATTTGTGGTGCCTAGTAAATATTACATTTGAAAATTGCAATCCCCCAATCTCAGAAGCTTCCTAGTGGCTTAAAACAGTTTTATTTAGTACTGTTAGGTAATGCCAAAAACGGCTAAAATGGTATTGAAGAAAAAGAATAGGGGGGAGGAAAAAAACAATAGAAAAAAGGTGACAGTGTGCAGAGTGCGTGATAATTTCAGCGTTTTTCGAAACATTTGTTATGTGAAAAAATAAACACATCTCTCATTCATTCGAACATAATTATAACATACAATTAAAGAAATTTACAACATGTATGTATGTATGTATGTATGTATGTATGTATGTATGTATGTATGTATGTATGTATGTATGTATGTATGTATG
>WURT03667645.1:0-17633 GCA_009936505.3 Holothuria glaberrima | reverse complement strand
GGGATTAGAGTCTGAAAAAACCTTGTCAGCATTATATTTCAAGGTAGATATCATAGCGACTTCTCATACATGGTGGGATATTGGTCCAGAATACTGGATATAGCTTAAGTCTACCAAAATGAGTTCATCGAAACCTCAATGCATTTTTGCATTCTGGTTTTGTCTGTTTCCACCATGCCGGGGGGGGGGGTGTCAATGAAAAACAGACTCTTCCTCTAAAAGATGTAGAAACCTGCTTCTTTTTCTCTGCTTTAGATGGTTAGATGCATTAAGAGAATATATTAATCTACTGCACTCCTAATTATCTCACTTCAAATGAGGGTGACCAAGATTTGATTCAATAATGACGGATTAAATCTTCTTTCTGCTAAGATGAAAAGCCAGGAACAAAACTTTGTCAAGTCCTTTGGACAGGCAAGCAGGAAGAGGACCTTACCGGGGTACCTCTCTAGGAAGGTCACCTAGAACCACTATGCCATTTATGCTTGCCAGGGACTAACTGTGGGTAAGTGGGGATTACATAAATAGGAGGTCAGTATCTGGTCTCGTAGATTCCAAAACCAGGAAGTTTTGGGAAGTTAGCTAGGTCCAAGCCATGAAGTGATACCAAGGCCATAAGGACTTTGAATTTAACTGTTTGTCGTACCAGAAATCCCTACAAACTGACAAAGGTGGAATCCTTCATGAGTTGGCCTTCAAGACGATGGACTTGCTATATGCTTTACTAGATGAAGGAATCAGGGAGTGTTCTTAACCTGTACGAATTCAGTTGTCCCACGTAGCTGCTGCATCTTCTTTATATCTCTTGGACATTGGAGCTTCTAGGCCGGCAAATATCATGAAGGCTGAATCTACTTCACCCCTCATTACCTCCTTTTTACATACGGGTTAACTTCCTTTCCGCTTGAATGGTGAAAACTAGGCACAAACTGCATCCGGTCACTTGGATAGGCAAGTGGGAAGAGGACCTTGCGGGGTGACTTCCTGCAGGAGGTCACCCGGAACCACTGTTCTATTAAAAGCTTGCCAGGTACTTACTGCGGGTAAGTGGGGATTATATTTGTAAATAGGAGGTAAGTATCTGGGCTCGTAGATTTCCAAACCAGGGAGTTTTGCAAAATCCAGGAGTACCCTCTTAGAAAAAGGCCATTTATAGCAAAACTGATCCACAACATTGGCTGACCGCAGAGCCAAAACATTGTCAATTTCAGGGGACATTTTGTTGCTTTTTGGGGACAACCATGTCATGATTGCTTGCCAGTAAGAGAGAGTTTCAGAGAAAGGACCTTATGCCTCTTGTGATTTCTTATAATGTGCCTATGATTAAGGCTCCCACTTTACTAAAAACTTTCCCAACCTGTAACTCAGGCAGTTTTGTAAACAGGAGCAAGTTATTTAGCCTATGGACTTGTACAATAGACCTGTCAGTTTTTTTGAATCTGCACTAATATTCAACATTTTCCAGATTTATTCATCCCAACTTTCTACACAACTCTTTTCTAGAAAATAATATTCACTATCAAAATTGCCCTTTAATGACTCAAAAATGTAAATTTTGCTGTTGTGGTATGAAAAGTCTGAAAGAGACATTATTGACAAAATTTGTCAAAATGTGTTAAAAGTTTCAGGACAAGGTGCCAAAACAAGAACCTACCAACAGCTGTAAAACTGTCTTAGACACTGGTCTGTTTGCTATGTCCTTTTGAAGTTTGAAGTGGTGATGGATAGAAAGCCATTGCCACCTCTGGTAATTTTGACAGGTAAAACTGTACCAGGTGTCATCATGAGATACTTTCAGAAGAAACCCTGTTTCTTTGCCATGTCACTAACAAAAACAAGTTCAACCACATGGATGGTAAGTGGCATGTATGTAAATTTACCACTTTCACAGACTCACACAATATGGTGGATCACCATTATTTTTGGGGTAGACCACTTGTAGTAGTTTGCCATCCACAGGCTGCATAACCCTGCTCTACATCAAATTGTAAATCACTTAGCTGAAATTAAAAACTTCAGTAGATGATGTGATATGACATGAAGGAAGTGCTAATCATTACAGGAAGTAACACATTCTAGACACAGAGCAACTATTTTGAAGAACAGCAAAGTCTCAGACGAAATTTTGTGAGTCTTGTAGATTTGGCAAGTAGTATTAAGTTGACGTTAGAAAGGTAGAATAGAAAGGTCTTAATTTTAAATTTTGTGCGGAAAGTAAAGAAGAGCAGCAGTTAAGGTGGAAACATATGGTTAGAATGATTAAGATGGTGTTCTCTGTAGGGTATACAAATGAAAGCACATAGTACTTTGTAAAACTTTGTAATTTAACCTTGTTGTACATATTGATTTAATAAAACTGACACCCTCCTGTGCAGTGAAAGCTTCTACAGTTTACAATATCAAAGTCACAAGGTCAAGTGAGTTTGACACCGCTCTCAAGTGAATGAATATGAAACTATTCATTGCTTTGATTTCTTAAAAGTAATTGTAATTGAAGGCGTTTCCTCTCAAGAACTCTTTTAAATTGTACGGTGGTATTCTTAATAGGAGTAATGAAATGAATATGTGAAATGTTCATCTCACTTGGATACTGACAAAGCTTTAAGTGCCTGCTGAATAGACAAGTCTTCCTACATGTTGTGATGTAAATTAGGGTGGATGTCACTTTAGTGTGGGTACTGGCTTGAAGTAAGTAAGTATGTAATTAAAACTGCATAACATACTCCCTCAAGGGTATTACTGGAGATGGATTTCGATAAAAATGTGAATATTTCACAGGCTTCCAAAGTGCATGTTATTTGATAAAATGGCAGTAGTGATGGCTTAAGAGTGGATGTGTGAACATTGTGTTTGGACAAAGTTTAAAGATCTATGCACAGCTTTTGTGAGTCTAGAAGCATACACAATTGATAAATGATCTGGCAAAATTTGAAATGGTTGTTTTTAATGGAAATTGATGGAAGTTCCAAGCCTGTAGGTCTTTAAAAGAATGCTAAACTGTAGTTTCTGAGTACTGAAGTCTAAAGTGACTGATTCTTTACACCGTATTAAAAGAGTAGCTTTGGTAACTGCACATTAAACTAAGAGTATGTCAACAGCCCAAATAGGATCTGGAACAAAAGTAACATCTTGAATTTGTTATGTCATCAAGTAATCAACTTTCTATATTTGGTTTATATCATTCAGTTTTTCCCATAGTGCAAGCTCATTTCATGAATTATGTGGTACACTTTACAACCTTCAGAACCCTTTTGAACTTTGCCTTTATCTACGTTGCTAGAACGTAACACATCCGTTCTTAGCTGCATGACTCCCCACACTTCTAGGGGTAATCTTTTTTCCCGTTTCTTGTTTCTTCCTCTTGGAACACCAGTACTTTGATTAGCTGTATTTACAGAGAACACACAGAAGTGACTTTTGATGGATGTGATATGTTAACTATTACGTCCTTGTTAATAGAAAGTAAAAAATAAAAAGTCATTCTGCAGTGGGTTCTTTCCCTGACTCAATTGATCATTTCTAAGATTGAGATGTTTACACAAATCCGTACATATTCCACCTATGTGGTGAATGTGTACAGTAAGGCAGTAATAACAAGAGAGGCTGTGCTCTTCCATATTTGAGAATAGGTAAAGAGACTGGTGTTCACTGTACTGTTGGGAAGAAAGTATGGTCATCATCTAGAGTGGATGGCTCAGGTGTTCCCAAGCTGGTGTGGAATAATGACTTGTGCAGTGCTTTACTGCTAATATTTTTAATTTACAGATAGACTTTACAGGGTACCAGCCTTCTTATATAATAACTGCTGTTTTGTTCTGCAAACCCTGGTTGGGAAACTAAGTAGCCAGAAGCAGTGTTCAAAAAATGCATGCAACTCTCACTTGTTTACCTGCACACATAGATGAAGGTTGAATGGTACTTCAAGGAAAGATGTCATAAAGATACCAAAAAGTGTAGAAAGTGAAGTTTTTAAAATTAAAAAATGCTACAGAGAAGATTTGATCAGAATCTCAAAAACTTGACGATGTACACATTCCTTCGCACTTTGCAGGCTAAACATCCGCAGATTTGCAATCTTCTGATTGTAATTTTAGCTAGGTTATCACGATGGAAAGTCTGTGCAAATGATGCTACAGTATGTGAACCAGTTGTTTGTACTGGTATTCTGTAATGAGCATTGTTAAGCTGTATACAGTTGCTCCATACATTTTGAAGTGAGATCTCTGTTCCAAAACTGGCCCTGATGTACAGTAATGCATGTACATGATAGGTAGGTATACATGTGCAAAGTCGTGCGTACTTGCATGCTGCATACTATAGCACTGGCCCTACATGCCTGTGTGGCAACTTTTAATATTCATGATTCCACATGTCTGAGTAAATATACCTTGCTTGTGGAAGATATGATGATAAAATCTTGTTTCTACATGCTAAAACAGAAAAAAAAAAATGTCAAAGCATGAGAAAACCAAATACTCATTACAATATTAGGAAAAAGTGTGTATGTGTGGATACTAACTGCAGAGCATGGATAACATGTGCTGGCTGAGGAGGACAGTGACCAAGACATTATTTAACGATATGCCTTGCGTGCTAATGTTAGACCTAACATTAGTCCTAATGATGCAAATCTCTGAGAAACTGCTAGGCCTACTGTACATCATTTTTAGAGTGAATGCCTTGTGTTGGCAATTGTCATTGGTTGATTGGACAAATGAACCTACAGATTTCACTGCTAGTGACTTTTGATGGTGTCATTGGTCCTTTCTAGTTCAGGTAGGCCTAAATAAAGGAAGAACCGCTTGTATTTTTGCTTTTGTTTTTGGTATTTGGTGCATGTGAGAACTTATTTGTGGAGGTAAAATTTAAGTTACATCTTCAGGTACATGTAATTTTTCTCCCTTTTTTTCCTTCTAATTTGAACACTTTTAAAAGGTTTCTTGATTTTGAGAAAATGAGAAAGTGATTCTAAATTGAAAAAAAAAAAAAATGATTTTGAAACACTGATTAACTCTGAAATAGTTTCAGGGGAGATTACTCATTCTTTGTGATCAAGAATTACCCTTCATGCGGGAAGTAAATGATATCTTATACTATGTTATACCTTCGGTTGGACTCAGTGCCGAAGAAGAGATGAATTTCAAATCTTAGCCAGACTTTTTCAAACAGCCCTTAGCTCTAACGTATACCATGATGCATGGATTACTTAAGGTGTGAAAAATTTGAGGCAAGAAAGAGAATAAAAAAGCTCTTTGTAGTTGTACTTAATCAAGTGAAGAAAGTTTACCCACGTGAAAACCGTTTCTTCCTAAGGGACTCTGAAATGTTTTTTCTTTAAAAGATAAGTTAACTGCAAGGTCAAAAAATTAATCCCAGATATTGGTTAACATTGTTGAAAATTTCCTATCCATTGGTCAATCAGTTTGTGCATCAAGCTCACCAAGGGAGTGATAGCAATTTGAGAAATTACAGAAGAGGCCTTTTGGTGTATTTTGTAAAAATGTAGGACTTGCATTATTGTACAAAAAGCAAAGAAAGTTTCTTGCAGAAATGTTCAAGTTTTTTTTTTTTTGAAGCATAAGTGGTGAATGCTTTCAGTGGAAGAGAAAACTTTTATTATGTAAGTGCAGTTTTCCTGCAAGCATATTTTCCTTAAGCATTTTGTGCATTAAAAGATTTCCCATTTTCAGACTTTAGTGGCCATGCATCAGAGGGAGTCCTTACATGGATATGTGCTACATAGGAGTAAAGTTGTATGAGAGAGTTGATTAGCAATAAATGTTGATCACTTAATGAGTAGCAATTACTCATCTGGACTTAGAAGACTATTAAAATTGACAGTTCGGATAAAGTATATACACAGTCATATGAGAAGTATTCTCAGCAACATTTAAGAAGCTAAGTTAAAATTAATTTTGGAACTGGGGTTTCCTCGGTTATATTATGATGTGAACCAAACCAGCTGGCCCCTTGAAGTACTATTTGTTTGTTGGTGCTGATGTCAGTTTGGAAAGTCTCTTCCATCTAATTTGGGACTGCAGACTGACCTAACATTTTCAGTACCTTATATCTATTGATACATCTTATCAAGATGAAACGTTCTTTCCTTCATTTGAGCATTTGAGCCATCTTTCTGGATAAAGAGCATGTTAATCTAATGTTGGGGATTAAATTTGTCTCCTCCCGTATGTATTTCCTCACTTTCTCCATGTAGTTAGATCAGACATAATTTCCAGGAAGAATACACGTATCAGAATGTCTCTGTTTTGCTGGCTTATGGTATGACAGGTTTGTGAAATCAGCCATTGGTGACATATCAGTCACCACATTGCAATTTGCTTGGTAGGGACATATCTGTAGCATCTTAACATAATTGGATCATACACCTTGTCCAATTTGTTTCATTTCCATCTGCTGCTGATATATTAGTGTTGCTTGAAGGGCTCAGCCTACCTCATAGGCACGTTTTATAGTATCAGCTGTGGTTTACTTGTTAAAAGAATATAAAGCAATGGTCTCGTTTCCTTAGCACTGATTGATTGTCAGACTTTACAGTTGACTGATGATGGGGCAATGGAGACCTGTAGCTTTTCAATATGTTATGTAACTACAATCTTGCAGAAGTTTTCAACGATCATGGTACTTGGGTGTTTTTTGAAATGGTGAAATGAAACATCATATTTCATTTACTTTTCCAAATTACTTTATGGTACATGTGCACAGAAAGTATGTTGATTAGTGGAAGAAGCCCACAAAAAGCAAAAAGCAGCATTTAAACACTGGGAGGGTATTTCCCTAATGTAGAGATTGCATTATTCCTGGTATACAAGCTCAAATCAGAACAGAGCATGCGCAGATACTTACATTGAAATTTCTGAAATTATGGTTAATATTAAAAATTGCAGTTCTCTAATGTTTTGTATAGTGGGATGTCTATTTCATTTTGGCTTTACAGTGTGAAGCATCACTTTCACCATGTTTAGAAACCTCTTTATTGGTCAGTGGGTGGGGAAGGGAGGGCTGGCCTATTGATTCATCTTCTTCTCAAATATGTTCAGTGTTTGGGATGTAAGTGTAGTCAAGGAAGTCAGATATTTTTAAAATACCAAACATCATAGCTATCTGTGGCCTGTATATATCTTGTCAGATGCTTTTCAAGTGACACATGTGCACTTTGATAAAGATGTGTGGAACAATAATGTGCACTTTTCTTTCAAAGCAATCAGTAGGTGTAAAAAAATAAAAACTTATAGCTTGTTTGCTCATGCTCAGCTAAATACAGGAAAAAAGACATTATGGAAGGAAGATGTGCCACAACTTTGATTTTCCGAACAGTGCATTTGTGGCAGTTGCTACCTATTTTGTGTTTATGATCTCCCAGCTATCTCCCTCAAGGTTTCATGCCACTTTTAAATATTCTTGGCTGTCTGAGAGTCCAGAGAAAAACTGATGTGTTGTCAAACCATCATCCACTTCTTTCCTTAAAGATACCTCTTGAGAGCCCATGCAACCAAAAGTAATTATCCCCTGAAATCCTATAGGAAACCAAGTCATAAGTTGCATATTCATCCTCCTGCTTGCAGCAAAGTGGGAGTACTGTAAAGTAAGGTAGGGAGTAAGAAGGTGGTGATGTATCCTGCTATCCTTTTCATTTTTTTAATTCATGGTCGGGGTCACTCAGGTGAAAGTATCCCACCTTATAAGTAGATGTAATAATTTCATAGGATTTTTTTATTCAATAGATTAAATCTCATACCTGCCAAACTTTGACTCGGAGGAAATATTTAAAGGGAAAATGCAGTCACCCCAATCAAAGTCAGTATGCCCCATCACTCTAGTTCATGATTTGCATATTTTGATCATGTGACAATATTTTTTGTTAGTGAATTGTGAAATTCAAGGAGAATTTTTCCTTGCTCTATCTATTGTTTGTAATAGTATGTTCAAAAAACAAAAAAAATGTTTTATAATTGAATTCTACAGTAAAAGAGGAAAGTTTTCTGCATTGTTTGAACTTACTGAATTTTGTCATTGAAAAATCCCTTTAATATGCAACTTATATTTTCACAGCTGTTTGTCCAAGATAGAAGATGTATTAAGACTTATACAACTACATGGACAAGTTATCCCATCCACAGAACAAGTTTTCACCAAAGAGTTATCCATTTAATATTAGTTTGTTAAGCAGTGCCTTGGCTGTGTGTGAGTGGGAAGGGAGGGGTAGTAACTGTTCTTGTTGGGCTACAGAGTACACCTTGATGACTGGGCCTTAAAGTGTAACTTCAAGAGTGTTCATCAAAAAAAAAAAAAAAAAATGTAAAGCTATAGAGTTCTTGATTTACAACCTTTCTGAATTGACATGACTATTGAACCTAACTTTTAAGGCAAGTTTAGCAGAGTAAAAGATTTTGTCAAAACTTACTGTGATAAAAGACAACTCTTCATTTTAGGCTCTCATTATAAAAGTTACCCTTCAAGGAGGTTTGGTTGTCACTGTATTAGCTGTGATGCTCTTTACTTTATGTTGGATATATTGTTTCTTCTCTTGAGTCTTATTGTCATTTGGTGATCTCCGTCTTCTGCCCAAACAAAGCTATCTAAATAATGTTTACATACATTAGCATGTTTAGTGCAAGGGTAAAATATCATCATTTAGTTTAGGTAGGCTCTTTACCATACATTGGAGTATACATTCTGTACCGTCACAAGCAGTTACATTTAAAGGAAGTTTAAACACAGTGGTTGAAGGAGATGTGGTGGTGGGGAAGAGAGAGATAGAGCAATTATTAAGGGACATAAGCTGTTATCAGGACCCTTTAGATGATCATTGTTTCTTCCAGAGTGAGGAAGATAAGTTCAACTGAATGTGCATTGTACTGAGAAAACTGCTAGTTAGGGGGTGTAGTTGACACTTCACTATTAGGGTCTCATCCATTAAAATGAGGCTAAAAACTGATTGTACCTATCCTTTCTTCTTTAATTTCAATTAAACCCCACCTTTTGGAAGCATCCTCTAACTTTTGAGATCAGATTAAGAAAAGTATTGGTAATTTGTTGCCAAAGTCTGCAGGAATGGTGGGTTTAGTGCCTATCATGATATATCTATATTACTTGACAAGATTCTCTCAGAAAGTCATGGGAATGTAACATCATTTGATGCAATTGTAAAATATTCAGTGATGTTGTGGGTTTGAATTTATTTGGCATGAAGAATTTAATTTCATTTAATTATTTTAAGTGTCTGAATGTGAATTTTACAAAGACTATGGAAGGAATGCTAGCTGACTGGGTGGCTAGCTTGAAAGTTCAGGAAATACTATGTAAAATTTTCTGAAATGACATGTTTCATTTTTGGTTTCGATGATAAGAGAAATTTATGCATTCATGATGGCATATGTGCGTGTGTATGTGTGTATGTATGCATGGACCCAACATTTCATACAAGTTGAGGACATTTTCTGTTCAAGATGAGGTCCTCAGGTGTCAGAACAATAGATTTCAGGGGTCCTCAGGTGTAGAACAATAGACAATCTATTGTTAAGGTTAGGGTTAAGGAAGCAAACACAAAGGAAAGAACAATGAGGTCCTCTCCTTGATAGGAAAAAAAAACCTGTATGTGTGTGTGTATGTGTTTGTGACTCTTAGCTCATTTACAGGATATCTCAAGAAGAGAGACTGACAGTTCTCAAACTTGGTACATAGATGCCTCCTATTGAGAGGAAAAATCTATTGCTTTTGGTGGGGGTCAAAGGTCATCGGGGTCACCAGGGGTCAAACTCTAAGAACCTTGTTAACACGATTTCTCAAGTTAGGAATCTTGGATTGATTTCATTTTAAGTATGTAGATGCGTTATGGTGAGAGGAAGAACCCTATTGTTTTTGGTGGGGGTCAAAAGTCATCTGGGGTCACCACGGTCAAACTCCGAAAACCTCATTAACACAATATCTCAAGGTACAATGCTTGGATTGATTTCATACTGAGTGTGTAGATGTGTTATATTGAGAGGAAGAACCCTACTGTTTTTGGCGGTCAAAGGTCATCTGGGGTCACTGGGGTCAAACTCTGAAAACCTTGTTAACACCATATCTCATGTTGGAAAGCTTGTATTGATTTCATACTAAGTATGTAGATGCGTTATAGTGAGAGGAAGAACCCTGTTGTTTTTGGTGGGTCAAAGGTCATCTGTTGTCACTAGGGGGCAAACTCCGGAAACTTGTTCACACGATATCTCAAGGTAGGAAGCTTGGATTGTTTTTATACATAGTGTGTAGATACGTTATGATGAGAGCAAGAACCCTATTGTTTTTGGCGGGGGTCAAAGGTCATCTGGGGTCACCAGGGGTCAAACTCTGAAAACCTTTTTCACATGATATCTCAAGTTAGGAAGCTTGGATTGATTTCATACTAAGTATATAGATGCAAAATGGTGAGAGGAAGAACCCTATTGTTTTTGGTGGGTCAAAAGTCATCTGGGGTCAAGGGTCAAACTCTGAAAACCAAGACTATCTGGGGTCAGCAGAGGTCAGAAAGGAAAATTTCCCAACAGTTCCCAAGATTTTAACCTGAGGTCACCACAGGTCAAAAAGCAAAATTTTCCAAGAATTTCCAAGACCTTCATCTTGGGTCACCATAGGTCAAAAAGCAAAAGTTTTAAAGAATTTACAAGATCGTCATCTGCGGTCTGCAAAGGTCAAAACGCCAAATTTCCCAAGAATTCCCAAGATCAAATATGAGCACATAACTGTATCTTTCCAACACCTTAAGACAGCATTTTACCAGTGACTGAAAGAAATGGGATAACATGGCCTTATTGGGAATAAAATATGCATCATTGAAACCTCAGTGCATTTTTGGCATTCTGGTTTTATGCTGCATTTTGAAGTTGTAATTGAAACAAAAACTTGCTCTAACCGTGCTTTTAAGTTCCCTTTTTTTAATGATACTTTGTTGACATCATGTACAGCACTGCAAAAGAACATGACCTTTTGATAATATGTTTGCTGAACTTTTCTGGCCTGCTTTGCTGTGACAGTTTGCTTTAAACTAGATCTCTTCTACATCGTTGCTGTATTCTGTATTGCAAATATTCACATACCAGTACTTACCAATGTAATATTCACGGATGGTGAAATTTACCAATTATGTATTCAAGGATGATTAAATAGGCACCCAGCCGATTCTTTTAGAGGAAAAAAAATGTCTGTCATAGCTTACAGCTCAAATTATAACAGAAATGCTGTAAACAACCTGACTTCAGGGAAAGTGCAATATAGAGTGTTGGCATCTATCAAAACCATGCTGTGGCTCATTGAGATCTATGTGCTGTCCTCAGAGCTATAGTACCAAGAGATAAACATGTCTTTAAAATATGTCTTTTTAGTGCTGATGTTAATACCGTAGAGAGGCTTAAATCCTCTATAAGCCTACCACATTTGTTAAAAGTGTATTGCTCATTTTATGAAGTTGGGACACAAAGTTTGGCTCAAAATTGTAAATTCACCTTTCTTCGTAAATTTGATATCTGTTTTGGGTGCCGCAAGTATCATACTTTAACAAAATAGTATAAACATTTTGCTTTTAATAAAATGTAAAAGGCAGTAGTATCTGTTTTTTGGCAATCTTGTTAAAAATAATGATGCTTCATGGACATCTCCTCTACAGTACTCTTTAGTATATTTTTAAAATCTGGCTTCTGTGCCATAAGATGAATGCAGGTTTGCATGTTCAAGGCAAATTAACAAAACAACACCAATAATACAGTACTCAATCATGAGAAATGGTACTAAGCATTACAGACTTAAAGGTCATTAAAATTAGTCCACACTAGGTTTGTGTGGTCTTTATTCTAATAAAAAACCAGTTATACTTCAAATAACCAATTTTTGAATGGCAATTTGTAGAATTATTCTGCTAATAAAGTTACTACAGGATGACAAAAAATGAAAAGAATGTAAAACATGTGTCACATTACTAAAAAATATGAAATCTTATGTGATCCTGATAAGTATGCTCTATAGACACCAGATCTTGCAAAATTGGTAAATTTGAGAGATTTTAACAACTCTTGTAATTATTTGAGATATGGCTCTGGGCTCTACACTTACTTTCAAACTCTCTTGCCGAGTCAGTTAAGCCACCACTGAAATCCACCTGCCCTGACATTTTTTCACTTGCCCCTTGTGGTAGGGCTGAAAAAATACTGATTTCCTATGTGTTTGTTTACAGTCATACAGGTGACAACAATCATTGAAATTGTCTTTACAATCATTGGATGCCACTCTTCTTTAATCTTTGTGTAGAAAAATTTTTTCCACATTTATCTGTATTTTAAATTCAGGGTTCTCAACCCAAGAGCCTGTGTGGGGATTCTCAGTTCTTTTTTTTTTTTTATTTTTTGGAAGGGTGGTGTGATTTGTGAAATGAAATGATTTAATCAGTTTCCCTCTACAGTGGGAAAATATCTTTTCTTTGCACTTCAAATTTTGATAGGAGGTACTACTGTAGGCTTACTTGCCCATTTGGACAAGTTGGAACAGGAGAGAGCTTGCGCTGAAAATTTTTTACTTGCCCTAGGCAAGCTGGAAAGTGTTAATGGAGAACCCTGCTGGCTACTATATTCCATTTTAGACCTATGAGCCTTCAGCTAATAGTTAAAAGTAAACATTGACACCAAGAAATAACTACCCACTTTAAGTCCCTGTAATGATGCCACAGGACACTGTGTCCAGTTGAATTTAGTATGTATTTTGAAGTAAAGAAAAATCTTCACAAAAGAGTTATGCTTTTGGTGAATATCACCTAGTTTTCATTAAAGTAAGAAAATACAACAGTTGATGATATTTCAAATCAAATTTAAATTATTTCCTAACAATGCTACAGAAGGATTGCATGACACCATGCTTACTGGTACTTTTTAAATTGTGTACTTTTTTGTGATGGAACTCTTGCCTGAAACATATTCCATCGGAGCCCTTTAGTAAGGCCACTTTTGGGCACAGGTCCCTTTAAAGGTCGTGTGACATGTCACAAAAAAGAGCTGTTTCACTTGTCAGTTAAAGAATTAAGTCCTCCAATGAAAGGTTTGTTGGAATTATTTCAATATTTTTTACCGTTCTTAAAATATACGTTTTCAAAGTTTGATGGTTTCTGAAGAAACTCATTATTGCCTATGCAAAAATAATGATATGGAGTGTTGCACAGTGTTAAGATTTCTTTTGTTAACCCTATATAAATTATCTCTGAATTACTGATCAGGCAGATTACAGTTTGTTGAGTGATATCAATGTTTCAGAAGGGAAGAATTTTAACTTTCATAATAAACCCCTCAGCTTAACAATGCTACCAGTGTCCTTGAAATGAAGGTTGAAAAAACAAAGGCTAACATGAGCCATGTATGGTATGTTCATCTTTTGATGTCACATATTTGCATATTTAGCTATGTTTATTCATGATACAAGTGTGATATAGAAATTACCCTGTAAAATGGTCCATATTTGATGGATTTAAATGGGAATTGCAGCTGTTTTCTGGATTTTTAATGCTTTTTACATCAAATATCCAACTGTGTTATTTTCATGTCACACAACCTTTAAGTTTAGAGAGTTCAATGATTTGTGCATACTGTAGCTACACAGGTGGAAGGGTTTGAAATCTTGCCATGCAGAGTCAAGAACATTTGTTATTAGACTTGTGTATGAGCAAGTGCATATCATGGAGAGCACATAAGTTCTACATTAAAATAACATGTGCTGTGGATAAGCTTTTAATGCCAGTGCTACAAGACTTTGTATTAGTTGGACCCCAAATGTAGCATTGTTATATGTAGTTTTGGCATATCATCATATCAAAATGACTGGTTTTTGTTTTAAATGTACTTATAAATGGATATGTGTGTTAATACATGAAGTGTTTTGGAATATTATGATTAATTTACTGCTGAATGTATAAAAATTGCATGTCATATGACTTGCACTTCCATAATACCTTTTTCACCAAACATGGATACCAACCAATAATGGCTCCCAAAAAAAAAAAAAAAAGACAGGTGTAGCCTTCATGTTACATTTATGGTATAATATAAATTGATATAAGGTTTATGTGCACAAATAGTACTTGTGGTAACAGACATTAGTAAGAAATTGTAAAAAACATATATGTCCCACAAATTAACATAATTTCCATTCTACCTCAACTTCATGGGAAGTATATGCCATATGAAAAAGTACAGTCTTTTGCACATGCATAATTTTAACCCCCTTCAATGGCAGAGATGAAAGTAACTAGACATTATATGAGAAATAGTTCAATCTGGCATAGTTGTGATTTCCTTGATTTCAAGTATGATTGCCATTTCTGAATAATAGTTCTGATTTTTTTTGTCCCAATTGCTGCCACTTGAGGACACTGTATGTTTGGAAGAGTAATTTGGAAAAACCTTGAAAGGAAACTTAATGGGTCTGATGTTTCTTGTTGTTAGTGGAAACATTTTGCAGCGCGTTCTAGGTCACACTTGACCTTCTTGATATATATTACCTCAAACACAGTGCCACAATTATCAATCTGCCAACCAGGACATGGAGGGATGAAGTTTTGCAATTTAAGAGGCATCATTGCATATATTACTGTCATTGTGCATTTTATCTCAGTGGGGACCATCATATCCTAGCAGCTCTCTAAGTGCACTTTGAAAGCTTTTTTGAGAACTTCTTGCTTGATTTTATTGAACTCAGTCAATACCTATTCGTTTTGTACTTGACTTACAACCATGAATGCACTATTATACAAATAATGAATGTTTATGAGTGTGATTGTATGAATAATTTCATGAGTTGAAAGATTGAATGATCTGTTCAACGAGGCGAAGCCGAGTTGAATAGAATGTTCAATCTTTCAATGAATGAAATTATTCCTACTATCGCACAAATGGAAAACATTCATTATTTGTTTTATACAACACCTAACTTCCTAAATCATACATTTTGGTCAAAATTTGATTTTACGTACTCCCATGGCTGTATGTGGTTCTGTTATTGTATGAAGCTCTGAACCTTATTGTTTTTGGTGGCAGTCAAAGGTCATCTGGAGTTACTGGGGGTCAAAATGAAAATCTTGTTAACACAATATCTCAAGGTAGGGAGCTTGTATAGATTTTACTTGTGGTATGTGGATGTCTTATTGTGACAAGAGAACCCTATTGTTTTGGTATAGGTCAAAGGTCATCTGGGGACACTGGGGTCCAACTCCCAAAACCAAAATAATATCTCTAGGTATGAAGCTTGGATAGATTTCATACTTGGTATGTGGATATCTTATGGTCAGAGGTAGAACACTGTTGTTTATGGCAAAGGTCAAAGGTCATATGGGGTCACCAGATGTCAAATTCTGAAAGCCTTTTACCACGATATCTCAAAGAAGGAAGCTTGGATACATTCATACCTAGTATGTGGATGTGTTATGGTGAGAAGCAGAACCCTATTATTTATAATGGACATCAAAGGTCATCTGGGGTCAAACTCTGAAACTTTGTTAACATGATATCTCAAGGTAGGAAGCTTGGATAGATTGCATTCTTGGTATGTGGATACCTTTTAGTTAGAGGTAGGACACTATTGTTTATGGAAGTGGTCATAGGTCATCTGGGGTCACAGGGTGTCCAACTCTCAAAACCTTGTTAACACCATAGCTCAAGTTTGGAAGCTTGGATAGATTTCATACTGGGTATGTAGAAGCCTTACATTTAATATGCTGATTGATGGGAAGAACCCTAGGCTATTGTGTATGTTGGAGTTCAAAGGTCATCTTTGGTCACAGAGGTCAAAAAAAATTTTCCTCAAAATTCCCAAGATCAAATATTAACACCAAACTGTATTTTTCCAACTCTTTATTAACATAGCATGTGACCAGTGACTGAAAGAAATGGGATGTCATGGCATTATTTGCAATAAAACATGTATCATTGAAACCACAATGAATTAATTTATGCATTTTTTGTGTATTTTTTATGCATACGATGTTGCCTACTGTAAGTTGTCTATGTGATGATTGTAACCTGCCCTAGGCACATGTGCTGAAGATAGGCTCTTGAGATGCAATAAGTATCTTGCCTTAAAACACATCACACCAGGGAGTTGTGGCCTAAGCTTCCTAATCAGACACTTTTCCACAATGGTGTTATATTAATTTTGAATTATCCCAAAATAAATACTTATTTCAACCTAGGGGTTTGACTCATAAAAAGGGTTATAGGCCTATGAGTAAATTAAAAACAGTATCCATTTTACATGAACGTGTAAATAGTGACACCTGAACTGTCTGTCAGACATTCATTTGTCACATATGCCATCCTTACTTCAAATATGAATTCCAATTATCATCACTGTATTAAGAAATAATTACTTGGTCAGACCTAACCATCAACCAGTACTTATGTGCAATTTTCTAATACCAAGTATCTCTTTACCTGCCATCTACAGTATATTTAACATGATTACTTGATACTCCTAACTGTCATGTAGTTTGTAAAATGCAAATTCTTGTGCATATTTGTTGCAAATAACACTCATGTACATGTGTGTACATGTAGCTTGATGTACCTAGACTTGTTTCTCTTATCACCGTACTATTATTGTTACACATTTCAGCTGTTCCGATATCCTAATAATCTGGTTTTACCTTCAAGGGTTGTGTCCACCCATCCACGAGAGTTGGCCCATAGAGAGTTCATATTAGTTGTACAGATTCAGAAAAGTGCTACAGAAATGTATGATGCAAGTGCTATGAGGCATTATTAATTTAGTTTTAACTAGCCTTGCTGTAGCCTGGTCATATCAAATTTAATAAGCTGTATATATGACGATAGTAATGAGTTAATTTTCCCTAAAAAGATAGGAGTTGTCTTTCTCATCAAATGTCTGTTTAACTATATGTTGTTTGCAAAATAGCGCAGATTTGTGTCAAAGTTGTTAAGTTAAACTCATGCATATTGTATGCTACAAGTACTTACGTAGTGTATCTATATCAGATGGTAACATAGATTTCTGATGGTTACACCGAGAGCTGTGTTCTGACTTGCCCGCTTGGCAGACGTGTATTACTCTTGCACCTGTATTGGCTACACTCTTAAAAGCAACGTCTGTGAACTTTCGCAAGAATTCTTCATGATACTACATAAAAACTGCATGTATGCTAGTAACTATTCATACATACGATCACAACAAACACAAAAATATTCAACAAAAAATTGACTAAAGCAAGTTGCCATTTACCATGCTGTTACACAGATGACCAACTTCAATGGGGTTTTAGTGTATGATTCCTCTCACTTAAAGCTCATACAATGAAATTCCATTGACGTACAGTGTAAAAGTGAACGTTACAGCTGAAGCTTCTTTGTGCATTACGAATTCATATGTTAAAACCAGTCAACAGTCAAGAGGTAATATCAGATTGTGCTCATGAATATAGTGAAATTGGATGATGTCTGTCATTGTTTCAGTTTCTTTGTTAAGAGCATGGAGCTATTTTTAATATTTATGTGCTATATAAGAACTGAATTATTATTATTATTATTATTATTATTATTATTATTATTATTATTATTATTATTATCATTATCATTATCATTATCATTATC
>WURT03667612.1:0-17635 GCA_009936505.3 Holothuria glaberrima | reverse complement strand
CGGATTTTGCGACATTGTCTATGTGATTCTTCCAAGAAAGCTTACTGTCAATTGTAATACCTAAAAATTTTGTAAAACTACTATTTTTTATTATGGTACCTTGATATTTAAGATGAATATACTTAGCCTGTAACTCACCATTGATCTACTCTTGTTTATATCTGGTAGAGCCGACGTGTCACAGAAAACTTTATGTGTCATGAAAATGACACCTACCAATACGATTAGGAGAAGAAACAACACTCCGGCAAAAATAGACCATTCAAGTAGTTTAAAGGCTGGGGAAAGAAATGATATTCTCTTACCCTTTTTGGTAAAATTGTTTCTCCCCAGTAAATATTAACAATGTTTGCATCACTAGACACATGCAACTTCACAGTTATTTGTATTCAAGAAAAAGTTTAGTAATGTTTTCGTTTGTGCGGAAAAGAAATATAAATTAAATTGTAGGTTACAAATCATGCCTTACAGAGTGACAATCTAAAATTCAGTGCCCTGCTAAATTAGGAGGTACGCCTCATATTACGTTGGATTTTACCATACGTTGGCTATACCAATCAAGCTTAAGACTGAACTTTAGTCTTTATGAAACTTGGTCCGGTGGTACGAAAGATAACATAAGAAAGAAAGGCGTTCATTACTGTAAAACCATCGAAAATATGCATGTAAAAAACAAACATTTACATTAAAAATTATTCCAAATTGACCACTTAAAAACTGAATTTCTGTGTTACGTCTCTCAAAGGGTGAGGAAAACAGAAATCAATCTGGACAGACAGGAAGGCACGAGGTGATCCTTTTGCTTAAATCCAGTACCCCGTCCAACACAAGCTGACAATTAAGTAACAAATCTTCAGAAGGACTCACGGTGCAACACATCATGCACGCCGTTAGTTTTGTATTGCTAAATGTCACCAACACATGTTACATATGTTTCTCTTGAAAAGTGTCAAAGATATTGCAAAAATTCAACGTTAAGTGGGAGTAAATTGACAGTGCTTTGTTCTCGCGGAAAAAGCTATTAGCCGAGCTTGGATACTTCCATTCTGCAACCGTTTTGAAATTGTGCTCTGTGGTCGTTATTGGGACGTCCCAGTGTTGGAGGTTGGGGATAAAGTTAGTCATTCCTAAGAATAAACAGGCAGCTGACATGATTTTACTCCCAGTTATTTCTTGTGTTCCTATTTTAATATTTCATATAACTAGCTCCATCGCCGATCACGCCACCATACTTCATTTATATGACCCTAACTGTAAGGGGGCAGGCCAAAAAAAAAAAAAACGTAAGTGTGCCAGCAATATATCTCCGCAGTTTTGGAATGTACAGAACCTTGCAATGGAATTTAAAATGTTTTTAAATTTTCGTGCATATTGACTAGGGTAAAAGCCTTCTTTTAAGAAAATTGACAGCCCATTCTCATTTTCTAGAACAGCATCCCAGTGGTTCTTCCAGTCTAGTCCACCCTCTTTACCTAAATGGTGTTGATGGTTTTTCCCCAAGATTTCATTAACTGCAACTCACCACTGGCATTATACATCTTAGTAGCAAAGACCGTTGTCTCAACACTGTCATTGACTAAGGGACGGAGATCAACTTGGTATCTTCCAGTTCTACTAAAGTGGAGAATAGCTGAAGACGTGTTGACCCCGTACTCGTAAATCTCCTCTTCGATATCGCCTTCGATGTGAGTTGTTATCATATACCCGATAATGCACTGGTTATGTTGCTCAGGAGGTTCCCAAGTCATCTTCCACTCGTGAGAGGTCATTTTAGTTATCTTGTCAATCTTTGGTTTGTAAGTTTCTAATGTATTGTCAGAAGCAAATAAAAATATATATTCCTTTTTACAAGTGGAAGGACTGACTCAGTATTGCATTGATTAATTAAAGATATACCGTTGTATGTGGAAGAACTATCCATTGCAATTTGAATTCTAACATTGCTGCATTGATATGATATCGACTAAATGTTTGACATGTAAAAATTTAATGAAAGCCTTGTAAAGATTCCTGGAACTATTTTGTCTTATCAAGAACTGAAATGAAATGAACCTCGAAAGTGAGCTTTACTTGTCTGGGGTTAAAGTTTAACGGGGAAAATGATCCAAGTATATATTAATTCCCAGATCTAATTAAAGATATTTTTTGAGGTGGCTGAAAGAACAAGTAACAGTCCCTGAGGAACAACCTAGCATATTGGTCTAATCCCAATCGTGCTCCCACTTTAAACAGCTAACACTCCCCTAAGAGTCAAGTACAAGTGACATACATGTTCGATATAGGTGTCGTCACAGTTCCATCACATATACACAGTGGCACGGGCATAATGGCACAGATATGTAGAAAACGATCGGATCATCAGAATCGAATTTTTCATTGGCTTAGAGTTACCCGCGTACAGTTAAAGGGCAAATGGAAACTTGTATTTTCATAGTTTGCAGGATAAGATGAAACCAAACGCACTGTAAGTAGCAAATCTAAAATTGTTTGAGTCTTTGAAATGTGGCTGTTTTGATTGGCATTGTAGTTGGGGACTCCATTTGTCACTATATGATGGCTTTCAGTGAGTCTACTAGGTTTACTTGGTACATTAGAAACCACAAAATGAGTATGTGCAATTTTTGTTTTAGAGAAAAGTTCTGGGACATATGCCACTGCAAAACGTAAAAGGAATGCAAAAATGAGGGACACGAGACTTTAAGAGATGCACCAAAACAGATTTACATTCGTTAAAGATTATAGAAACGTAAATCTAAACAATGTAATAATAAATGGGTGGATTTTTGCCTAATTGCTGTTTAAGATTTGCCTTTTCGTAGTCAGGAAAAAGTTACTTATTGATGTATTGGAAAACATGATTTAGGTAGCTATTTGTGGAACCTTTCCTCACTACGATTTTCGTAATTCAGTGGTTAACGTTTACCCATCCTATAACTATTACATTTATGCAGGGATTTATGAAACTCAAAAATAGTCTTGCACCAGGTAGTTTCTGCTTGGACTCACCTATCAGGGGAATATCAGGCTCTATGGTGATTCTCTGCCCACTCGTACTTCCGTACTGATTGGCTGAAGAGACTATTACATCATACCTATCCCAACGAATCAGCCGTGGTAACGTCACTGACACATTTGAAGCAGATACTGCAATGGAACCAGTCTCATTTGTTTCATCACTGATGTATTGGATAATATATTCAGTTAGAGGACCGTTCGATCTTTGGTTTCCAATCTCCTGAAGATGCAGAAAGAGCAAACATAAGTCACGATTTGTAGAAAGTACCAGGCCCGTAGTCAAGGGGGGTCAAGAGGGGCGAAGCCCCCTCGAAGATTTCCCCACTCTAGAAAATTTTCAAGGAGCCTTTGACTTAATACATTTTTACACATTTGGCCCCCTGAAAATGTTTTGTCCCCTGGCAGCCATTTCGCCCCTTCAGTACCTTGCCTGGCTGCGGGCCTAGAAATTACCTACTGATTTATTAAGGGAAATATTGTGTTCACATTACATCAACAGGGTACGGACAAAAATATTTTGTATTATTATTATTAAACCAAACTAAGTCTAGTATTAGCTATTCTTCCTTAAGTATTAAGTATTATTATAAGGAAATTATGAATGCTGAGGGTCGAGTGGTTGGTATCTTAAGTTTGTTGTCCTTTCGGGGACGTAGATCCTCTGGGGAACATAACTCCTTCGGGAGTAACGTTTGGTTTCGCCTCTTGACTTTTCGCCTGAGAGTTGAAGGGACTTTGGAAAAGAGAATTATGGATGCTGGCATCATGTGAAAATTTGAAATTTTGGGTGAGTTAATTATTGACGAGCAACAAAACAGTGAATTTCTTTAGGTGAGAACCCTTCTTCTTGAAAACAAATTTACCAAGTTACCTTATTTTAAATTGGCTTTCCTCCTATATATCTGTATGTCATTACTTTAAAGATATGAACATTGTCCATCACACAGAAGCTATATTTCCCTTAATACAAATTTGCTTCGTGCGTTTCTTTCCTCAACACAGTAAAAATTTAACTTTGACCTAATTGTCCGTTTAGTTACCGACATACCAGAAAACGCAAAATCGAAGGATTCTAGTCTAACCCTATTTATAAGTAGATGGGAAGTCGGCAGTCCTTTCAACTGTTCAAGGGATAGACCAATAAAGCACGGGCCACACTACAGCGATCTCGGATCGGATTACGGTCCGATTTTTTTGAGTTTTAGTTAAAATCTTCTCCATCTCTGGTCGGAAAGAACCAAAAAATTGTCACTCTGTGTAAATATATGATTTGTATCAGAGGACTATGTTACTGAAATTTTACCTAATTATTTCGTGACGTCACAACGACGGACAGCTTTTATCGGACTACGCGTGTGCGATAAAAGCTCTCCGTAGATGTGACGTCACGAAATAATTAGGTTACATTTCTTTTTTCATAGTCATGTGATACAAATCATATATTTACACAGAGTGAGAAATTTGTGGTTCCCTCCGACCAGAGAGATTCTAACTAAAAACTAAAAAAAATCGGACTGTAATCCGATCCGAAATCGCTGTAGTGTGACCCGCGCTTAAGCCTAACTAGACAACTGAGGATTCACTTGAGTTTGAAAGGTAATAGGAAAATGTTTCAGCAGGACAGGAAAAAAATTTAATATCGAGTAAAAATGATACAAAATATCATCGTTTCTTGATAATTGGGATAATTTCAACATGGTACTGTTTAAAAAAAGCTGCATGGATTTGCGGTAAGGAATTGTGGCTGTCAACATCGTATGCCAAGTGAAGACATCAGTCGATGCATTAAAGCAAACCGTATTCCAAAAAATGTGTAGTATTCTACATGACGTGACCACACTTTTATTGTCTATCATGAACATGAAGTTTTTTAGCTAACAATCCTCCTATCCATCCAGTGTCGGCTCATATCGCCCATGTGTCTACATTCTAGCGCCAATGCACATTTTATCACTACATTAGTAACAAACTTATACCTTCCACGTGATTTCCACATCACGGTAATCGCAATATCGATGAGTGACGCGATGTCCAGAAATGACGGGACCGACATCTGGGGCTAAACAAACAATTCACAATAAAGAAAAAAAAAATCAGCTGCTAAAGAACCAAAACTAATCCAAATTGTTAATACAGAAGGGGGAAATTCAGTTTGTCTCAAAACATGGATGCTGGCATACAACGTAAGCTTTCCCTTACAGACTGAGAAAAAGTTTGAAATGTACGTTTTACTCTAGTCTACGTTATTGTCGTTGGCAGTTGCAATCTTAGGTTGATTTTATATTGTAAGCGTGAAACTTGGACAATAATATAAAGCTGCTCATTTTCTAGAGGAAGTTCTTATCTATTAATGTGGTTTAAATGTCATTTAAATGGAAGGAATCAGGCTGATCCAGAGGGACGTCCACAAGAATCGATGAGTGGGAGGGGGTGTGGGGGGCCTTTTTCCGACGAATTAGAGTTGCATTCCCGACCAATTATATGTGTCAAGAACGTCTAACTCATAACCCTCTTTTAAAAGGAAATCTGTGCCAAAAGCCCAAGGTGGAAATTTAAGGTATAATGAGAAGACAAGATAAGCGAAAAAGCCCTAGTGGTGCCTCGACGTATGATACACCAATGATATTCCTAAAATGTTGTGATCCTTAGTTTTAGTATTAAACGCCATCGTGTAACGTCTTCCTTTATGTCTGAATATAATCGCTTTTATCTTGATCATATTGTTCATAACATCCCATTTTCCCCTCTTATCTCAATATTAACGTCACCTTCAGTCCTATTTGTTTTCTTGGGATTTATTTAGTGGGTGGAGTTGGCTTGTTGGTTGAGTGTATTGCCTTGCACACTAGAGGTCAGCGGATCAAATCCCGGTGAAACAACTTGGAAATTTTTTGGGGACTAAAATTCTCTTGTTTAGCATAGCTGCTCACAGTCGCTGAGGGGGTTTAAATTGGTGAATTTTAATTGGTTATCTAATTGTAAGGAAATTTGTCCGATTCAGGAAGTTGTCCGAAGTTGTGAAGTTGTGAACTTTACTCGATTCAGCTGTTGAGCAGTGGTGCAGAGCAAGGAACCTCTACCCTTCCAAGCCTTTGGAAAAGTGCGTGAAGACAGGGGATATACTCACGTCCGTCTGATGGAGACGTTAAATGGCGGTCCCGGGAGCAGGGTTGGGAGCGACTAGTACACGCCTGCCTCCTTAAACTCTGAGCACGAGTCGAAAAGAGAAAGCTATTCTCGCCGGTGTTGATCCACGCTCTCTCTGGTATAGGGTCCTACATGAGCCAATTTCCGTCCTTACCCAATAAACTTAAATTTGAGTATAACGGCAATCATCTTAATATATTTAATTACATTCAGAAGCTTTCGAGACCGCAGTCCTGCCCCGCTTATGGTAGAGCTGAGATATTACTCCAATGGGACCAGCTAGTTTAGTGTAATCTTTAACTCTTTCACAACTCGTTTTTTTTTTTTTTTTTTTTTTTTTTTTTTTGTTCTTCTTGACAACCTCGGGTTTTGGATTAAAGAATTGGAGGGTGTCACTTTTTTATTTTATGTGTAGTTGCAACCCAGACAAAGTGAAGCGTTCTGTGTTGATTTAAATGATACTCACAAAGCTGGCTTGAAGGCGGTTCATGTTGAGAGCTTCATAAACAGCCTGAATTAAAACTCGGCTTCATAGGCCAAAACAGCGGAGAAGGGGCTGGAGGGGAGCTCCCCAATAAAACATTTGATGGGGCAGGAGTATGTTTCCGTCCCCCACAATTCAAGGAGGAAAAGCCATTGTTTTTTTCCTCTGTGAAAATGTCAGGTTTTGCAGTAATTTTGCAGAAATTTGCCTAATAAATTTACACCAAATTGCGCTTAAGGACCCTCAAATATACAAAGAATTTTCAAACGGTAGGAGGACAAACCGTCCCCTTAGACCCTTCCCTCAAGACGTCAATCCGACACAATGTTCAGTTCCCCTCCAGTCAGCCAGTTGAGAACAGCTTCTGTGCCTATGCTCGGTTTGCCGGTATTGCAAAAATTTAAGTTTGTTTAAACCTTTTTTTGACTTCAACTTTGCAATGTTTGGTAACAATTTCGTGTTCCATTGAGACTGTGCCTCTTATGGTGTTCATATAGGTAATTTTATCTGTGTAAGGAAGAGTTCGTAAATGGTACGAGTCTGTATCTACAGACTAGGTCCAGGGGACTTGAAGTGTCAATTGAGTAAAATAATTTCTCTGTTCAGATTAATAAAGACATGGTGCTTGCAACATATTTATAAGACAAAGGTATTTTATATTTTCATTTTATTTTTACACGAAAACTCGTTTGACAGCTTCAAAGCTAATGACAATAGCATGAGATTCCTATTTACACGCAATTGGGGGCTGCAAGATTAAAAACTGAGGTCTACGGTAAAATCGTGGTACCTGTTTAGAGAATTATAATTTTAAAAGAGCTTTGAATTACAGATACTTTTCTTAAGCCGTCTATTTCTGAAGCCCCTTCTTCCATTAGAAAATGGAGCATTTGTTTCATGATTTCAGCCGGGATAATTAAGATAGAAATTTTAGAGTGCCTCTTTTGTAGGTAGGTGTATATGAAGCAAAGATCCGTTACTTTCTAATTAGATTTTCGCACCGGACGACTAACTAACATGCTTCTAAACTTGATGGGGGAAATTGAGTCACCTCTCTATGCGTTTTGTAACATGGAGGAAGAGACATTGGAACATTGTTTTGGGAATTGTACATACACCTCTTCTTTTTTCTTGACGTTAAAATAAATGTTTTAAATAAACAGTTTTTCTTTAAAAAGCAAGATATATTTTTTGGTTACATGAATATTGTTTACAATCCATATATTTCATGAGAAACATTTTACCCGCCGTACACAGAAAAACGAAAGGCCAATTTAGTGTTCTTTTAATGATTAATATTTATTCTGCATGTTGCAATGTATATGTGTATGCCTAAGTGTTGAGTAGGCTCAGAACCCTAAAAATTTATTGCGCTTCAGAAACTAGAAAACGCTTTGACTATTAGTGTTTTGTCAGCATAGTTTTTTTTCGCAGAACGAACATTTATGTTTCTTTATGTAATGTGCTGCTGATATACTTAAAGGCTCTCTAATATTCCCCAGACAGAAAGAATTCTCGACACTTAGTTTATTTCTAGACACTCCTCCAATTTAAACCAATCCACCTGTCCAGAACACCTCCAACAGATTGCCACAATAGCCTGCACTGAATTTAATTAAAATTGCTCGAGGCAATATTGTCAAACAAGTGCATGCTACCTTAATTGGGAACACAATTGACGGAACAAGTGATTGTTGACCATCCAGAGTGTAACTGTATTATTTGAATGAATGTCAATGAAATTACAGTTATTATCTGATTTAGAACTGTAAGGATATTCCTAAATATGTTTGGGTAGAGTGGTGCTGGCAACTCCCAGGTTATTTCTGGGGGGAGGGGGAGGGGCGTGGAGAGGGGAGGGGAATACCATCTCCTTTAAGACCGTATAAGTTAACTGAATATAAATATATCAATGTCAATAACAACGATTTATTTCAAGGGTATAAATGCATCGTATTCCTGTATGGTCATTGCTACAAATAATGCTAATTTGATACATACAGGGTATTAATTGAGATGGAGAAAATTCTTGTTTGTCATTACAAAATTAAATCTTAGCGCATACGCCATATTGCAAGCTATAAACAGAAGTCCCTACCACATCCATCAGTTAAGAACTCAAAGTTGTTGGTATCACTGCTAAATTTCGAGAAAACCTTGCTCCGAATTTGAAGTAAATATGCTGTATACGGATATAGACCGTCAAAGAAGATTCTTCCGAGACCGTTTTCGAATGACTTCAGTTGGGTTGACCTGCCCTGAAATGTCACAAAATCAAAAAGTAGACAGAGGTAATTACCACCTCCATTGTTCGCTACTTAACAAAATGTGTCTATATTATTTTTGTCTGAGGAAAGCCTGGCATATTTAAATTAGGAGTTTCATTAGGCTGTGTGACTTGATCACTCTCTTCGTCTACCCCATAGGAAAGTGTACGGAACAGGTAAATGAAATGAACTGTACGTAAATGAATTACACTTCCATATTTGAGCACCTATATTTGAGAAAAAGTGCGTATAATAGCTACTTCACCGTACATCCTGTATGAAATGGGTTGTTCCGCTGCAAACTGTAGCCAAGTTAAATAATTTTCTGCAATTACCATCGAACTAAAACTCAATTCATCTCGATTCAACTACATCTAATTCAAGTAAATTTGTCTCCACTCGATCCGATCCAGTTTAATCCAACTAAAACTAATCCAATTCTCTGTAATTCAACTTAATTTAATTCAATTCAGATAACATAAACATGAATGCATATAAAATAGATAAGGTACAAGATTTCTGGGACAAAATATGATATGCATATAATGTGTAGGAAGCAAGAAATAATCTGAGCTTATCGCATATGATACCCCGAGGAAAGAAACAAGAGTAAATGTTTATTCTTTTTAGAAGGGAATATGCCGAAGAGAGAGAAAGGGAACACGAAAGCAGGACAAAGTAAACACGATCAGGGTGCCTTCCGAAACACACAAATTAATTGAAATCGAAAAACGGACCAAAGAGAATCTTCTGGAGGGGCGATCCGAAGGAGTGAATTAATTTTTTGTAATCCTTCCCTTGGCAGTACTCTACACTCTAAAAACACTTGGGTCACGAGGGAACTGATCCAACATTTTGGGTCAAATGTTGACCCAATTTGGGTCAAATGAAGTCTAATTTGGGTCATTGTTTGAACCAATAAATTTAGTAGGTTCCTCCTGACCCAATTTTGGGTCAAATTGACCCAAGTGTTTTACAGTGTATTCCATGTAAGATTGTATTATCGGTATATCGATTTTAATTTGGCTAACTTTTTACAGGAGTGGGAAATGTAGAAATTACATTTAGAACGGTGCAACAATTGTAAAAATAATCTGTTGGTGTCGAGAATGAACTAAAAGCTGGTTTCCATTGTAATATATGAACATCTCTGAACATATCTGAAGCTCACAGACAGGTGGGGTTTTAATTCTTTTTATAAAGATTCAGTATCTTTAAAAATGTCTTGTCTTTTGTAAGTGTTATAGCCAATACACTCTTTACTGACTTATGGGCAGCGTGACTAAAGACCGTCAGGGTGCACTTGAATCAGTAACATATACATACATATTAGAACTGAGGCAGCTTGCTTATTTTACTTCCAACTTTAAAACTACGTTACATAAACCACGTCTTTTCCTCCATACCTCCTTTCTCATAGAGCTTACAAACAAATGATATTGATTGTTATGTTGGCTAAGATAGTTACTTCGACCCCATCTCCTCCCTATTCATTCATTTATTCAATTATTCATTCCAGAATAAATGTAAAATTTATAAATAGGAGTAATAAAATACATTCATACGAATAATAAGTAGTATAAAAGTTAAGAAGCTGAAAATGATAGGGTAACATCTACAGAAACAACATATCTACATACACAAAGGTTAATATATAAAACAATACAAACAACTACAACAAAGAATCTACGTGATCCGATTGAATGAATACTGCAGCACGATTGATAAAAGAGTTTCTAAAAACTTGTGTTCTGTATTGTGACATTATAGGCTTCTGTTCGATTTTTGCAGTAGACCCCTTAGTGCAGTATGCAATGGATAATTTTGGTCATTATTAATCTTATCAGCCATTCTGTTAAACACATTTCTGACAGCATCATTTACCTTTTGCAAAAGCATATTATAATTTAAATTAAAAACAGTTGATGTGTACTTAAGGAATTTCCTTTTAGCCTTTTAGCCTTTCTTTGTCTTTTTGTAATATAAAATGGTACCAAACAGGTACTGCATAAATCACATGGGGTAAGAAAATAGTGCTAAAAACGTTTTCCCCAGCATTCTGATTAAAGAAAGATACAACATAAGCCAAAATCGAAACTATGTAATATGCTTTGTTTAATACCTTGGATACATGGCAAGAAAATGTTAAACCATCATCAATACACACTCCCAAATATTCAGTTTTGGGAGTTCTAGCCACCTCAGAACCATCAATGACAACAGGTTGCGATTTTGATAAAATGAGACCATCATGTTTAATATTTTGTTTGCAAAACACAATTCTTTTGATTTTCTAGGATTAAGCAATAAATTCTGACGATCGCATGTTGAAACTACGTCATTTACAGAACACTGGTAATTTATTTGGTCAGTTTAAACAGAACTCTTTGAAATCTTGCATGAAACAGCAGTATCATCAGCATGTTTAGTCACAGAAATATGAGAGTTCGACCTAATTTCATCAGTATATATAGTAAATAAAATAGCAGATAACGGTCCCCTGAGGCACACCAACCTTTATATCTGAACTTCTGATAATCATTTATCCAACCAATGCTGGCAATACGACAGTTGTGCCCAACCATGTAATGAAAAAAGAAGTTTGACAGACTTACCGTATCGTCGGGATCGTCGACACGAAATAAGGTGGAAATGTATTGTACATTATCGTCGAGATAAAACGATCGCCCACCTACGTACGTGTCCCCCATGTATAAAGGACTACCGTCTCTATAAAATGGAGTCTCGGGGCCATGAATCGAAACAATAACTCTTTTCGTAGTAATAGTGGTATTGTATATCACTGGTGCAGAAACCTCTGTTTAGGGGTGAGGAGAAATTTTGGAGTCAGTCATAAAACTTCATTATAGGTAAAGATTTATGGATATGCTGAGCGTAGCAAACACGGTTTCCCGAGATATATCAAATCATACTGTTATTGACTTAAATGGCTGATCAGTTTGTTTTGCGTTCTAAAATCAGAAAAGAGATGGCCACCATTCACCTAGCTAGACTACACAGTAATGGTACACATTGTTCCTGCGCCTCTTAAACTACGTCCATTTTCGAAGATCTCCTCCCTACAATCTTTTCAGTCCAATCGTCCTCAAGTCCCTGAGCTTCAACCAAAGCGTTGGTTAGGCCACCTGATTCATAGCATGTGCGCTCGATTATGAATTCAAGTCTTAAATACGGTGTGTTCCTTCTTCGCGTCACTGATATGACTTATTGGCCTCCATAAAAATGGTGCAATATTACTTTCCTAGTTTAACCCTGTGAAAATACAGTTCAATTGAAGCAATGATCTCGAAGAAACAATCGATAGACAAACATTTCCCATAGAGAAGCACTTCATAGCTCCGTACATGGGAAACTGCCTAGGGTAAGGGGTTGCATACATGGTTCACCCCTCCCCCGCACTTTACAAATAGAGTGAGGAATGAGAAAAATATAGCTTTTCAGCTTAGTCAACACCGAATAGAGGCTTACCATTTAAACTTAAGCAGGGAGAAAGTAATAGCTACAATGATCTCAGAATATAAACACAGCAAGGATCAAAAGAGTTCATCAGAAGCAGGGAAGACCTTTTGTCAGCAGTCTGTCAAGCCATCAAATTTCAGAATAAGTATTTTGACTCATGGTATGGATTTTGCCCGATAAACGACGTTTTTTTCTGAAATCACCAGTTTTGATGTAAAGAGGGAGGGGGGTCTGAGCCGTATCCCTGGCATCTTACCCCTAATTCACAGTACCCTTCTTAGATCTTTGGAGAATCCCTTAACTTTGCACAATTATGATACTACTGGCACCGATATCAATACAAGTGTCGAAATTCCTTGAGTAAAACATGGTAAGTATGATATTTTAAGATAATGATACTATCAAACTCTATACTGACCAACATCTCTCCTGTAAAATTTCTTTGTGAAAGATTTCACTTCAACGTCTGGTCGAAGGCTAGATCTTGACTTAACGTAGAAATATTCGTATGCATCGAATTCACCGGTAGGAAAAAGGGGAACTAGATGACAGCTTGTCCTGGTAATGTTTACACAGTGGGAGACCACCTCATCTGAGCTTAAACGAAATAAAGAGAGTGATAGATTAGTAATAATTGCAATTCTACGGTGATGGTAGAGATATTTATTTGAATCACTTTGCATCACTCTGATGGCGAAGGAGAAAAGAACCAATGTCAGAGATTTCCCCTTGAAAGTTATACCTTGTTAACATAGACGTCAATAGGTGAGGGACGGAAGGAGTAGGGGCACGCCCCCACTTTTGAATAATAATATTTGCATTTTTTATGAGCCAACATCTAGTTAATCCTAATCAAATGCGCAGCGTAATATTACCCCTACTCAACGATAAATCGTCCTGGAAACAAGCTCTCCAGTGAAGCAGCATCCTCACATTTACCTCACACATGCCCATTTAGCCCCCCCCCCCCCGAGAGACAATTAAGGTAAAGCAGCTTGTCCAACGACACAACGTAATGATCAAGACGGGAGTCGAACTAGCAATTTTCGGATTTAAAGTCCAACACCTTAAAGTACCTGAAGTCTAAAATTACAACTTGAAGATATTATATAGAGGTTGGAAAATGCATGTGATCCATCCAACTCCCATTTTCATAGTTCACTCCATTGCATATATAATGTTGAAAAGTATTCACTTAATTTGAGTCGATTGAACAGTAATTTGTGACGGAAGTCCGTCTGAAACAACTCACATCATCTGCTTTGCTTTGTTCTAAAATCACAATGTCTATTAAACCTTCAAAAATTTAATGTTTTCTGGTATAGAATGTTATACAGAGAGGGCCAGTATAGTCAAGTCACATTATAACAGTAACAAAGTGATCACATTTTGGCACAAGGTACAGTAGCTCTTAAAAAAGAGGTCTAAAAAAAGGTAACAAGCAAAGATGGTAATTTGAGTAGTACAAGAATGACATCACAAATTATTACGCAATCTACCATTTTATATTGAGTGAATAAGCTTCAATATTTTATATCGCAGCTCAGGAATGTCCTGTGAAGATGTGAATTTGAATTCATTTTGCAACATTTGTAACATATGTTTTTTTTTCAAATTTTAGACGTTACTTTAGACACACTTTAACCAATACGTCACCATTCTCAAGTGAAGGGGACTGTCCCAATTACTTTTCATAGAACGAAAATTTTAAATACATGTGTGTTTTCGTAGTTGCTATATAATTGTTTCAATGAAATCAAAGTCGAAAAGGGTGGAAATATCCATTTTTGGATGACATCTTAAATTTCCCAGGAACCTTTAAAGGACACTGGATTCCCCGCTTCTAGGCCTTCACAATTCGCCCTTGAACTAGTTCTGGTCACGGTCATGTCTCCCACTTTGAGAAGCTGTTCACATTTTTACTCTTGTACATAAAAGAAGAGTAACGCTAACGATGGAACGTTTACGTATCATACTTTTCTTTAATAGGCAGTTCACTTCCTATCGTACTTATTGCGGGGAGAGAACATTTTTAGGCTTGCTCTGTCTCTTTTTGGCCATCAAACTCGTTAATTAGTAAAGGCACAATGTCTACCTTCTAAATGATATTTTCTACAATAGGGTAATTGAAAAATTCATGCGCTGGACTTCAAAATCCTTTAAACTTTTCATTGATGATCAGGAGGTTATTTGTAACATGCAAGTTTGTATCTGTTTACCAGTTACTATTTCGCCCCATCGACGTTGCCATGGGTGAATGAAGTTTCCGAGGTAGTACTTCCATGATTTTATGCTATCACTTTCATGCTGTGTTTTCTAAGTAATACTTGTCTAGTGCCATGTTAGCGTGCTAAGAGCGAAATGATGATCTAATGAAGTCACTTTTTATTTCATTTGTGCCTCGCAGTAGTCTTTTGGCATAAAGGTTTACATAAACTTGTTCTGTGTATTCCTCATTGACCAGTTGATGGTCGGCAGCTTTTAAGTCACGACTCACTGTTTGGGTTATCAGAGTGTCATGAGATCCCTTCAGAAGTCGGTGGGAATAATATTATTCATCTTTTTTCAGGCATTCCATTGTGGAGTAGTTATTTTTGGCATTTATTGCTGATAATATTTTGGAAATTTTATTTTCCTGATTATGATTAAAGGAGTGGTTCAACTCAGAAAACAGCATTTTTCTCAAATATTTCCGAGGAGTACCCAGACCCTTTCTCGAAGTGGAAATACCATACGTTGGCCATACGAATGAGCTTCCCTTTCCTTCACACTCTGCATCTATTTCTAACAACTCGTCATAAGCCCATTTTAGGACGAGGAGGATGAGATCTTAGGAAATCAATACGGTACAATTGGATCGGCAGGGTGGCCAAATGCCTTAGGTTTTCATGAGGTCATACTCTAAAAGGTCGACAGACTACAGTTCCACATTGCAATATGATGGTGATCAAGCTGTTGATAATCCTCTCTCTAACTAATGTTATTTCATTTCATCTGTTTCCCTGGTTTTCTTCTAGTCAATTTCATGTCAAAGCGAACATGAACTTAAGTCATGTTAAGAATGCGTTACAAAGTTTAAGATGTTACCCTAATGGGTTCAAATCACATCATTATCATTCCTGTGCTGAGAAATGACATGCTGAAATTTATTGATCTGTTATGAATTAGTTAAATGTGAAATTATTTGTCATGTCATGCAATTTTACTGCTTTCAATTATCTTCTTTTTTCTTCGAAATATAAAACACGTACCCCGAAAAATGACCCATTCCCTGCATAGCATTTTTGTGAGATATGATATGAATAACTGATAAGACTTGTAAACAAACTGCGTTATGATGGCTTTTGGTAAACAGAGAACGTTGGAGACAGGTTGTTTGACTAAAGCAAAAAACGGTTTTACATTTTAGTAACACTAAAAAACGTCGACAGTTTGTATACCACCATAAAAATGATCCTTTAAGATAAGAGATGGACCGATAAGTTCTTTTTCGACCTCTCTTTCATGAAGGGGTGGAATGTTAAAGGATAGTTTCCCGGAAGAGAAAGCTGAAATATTGATTGTTGACTGAGTAGTCTGGTACAACAGACTGATCCCCAATTTTTTGAATAGGTTCTACAAATTCCTTCAGTTGTAACTATTTTATTTGCTATTTTACCTCAGTTATTATGGTCCTACACGATTATACTTTAAAAGTCAGTATTACAGCAAGTGCGTGTTACAGTTTTATAGGGTTTTAGGGTCTTAACGCCTTCCTGATTATAGTGCCCAAAACTTTGGTTAGCATATTCGAAAAAGAACGAATCTTTCACTTAACTTTTAACCGGAGGTTCCCAGCCTTTTAAAGCTCAGTTCCCCGTTTCTCCAAATAGCCGTGGGTTAATACCCATGTTTTAGAATATTAATTAAAGAATAAACTTATGAGCATATTGTAAAAGAAGATTACAAATGAGCTTTTAAAGACGCAAAATTTGTGTTGTGAATAACGGAAGGGGGCTCAATAAAGTTTTGACAAAGAAGCTAACTGTATGTATGCTAAAGGTAGGAATCCCTGTCCGGGATCTGGGCTAGTTCATGACATAATTTTGAAAGTTAAAATGTGAACCGCTACTTTCCTGAGATTTTAATTACAATATACTGTACTGGAAGAAATACGGCAAATGCCTTTTACATATTTATCTAGGCTGCTAATTATTCATATTGTTGTTTATACAAATCCATGCAATTCACTGACTATTTAAGATGAGCTGCCTCTCATTGGACAGAAAGTTCTGAGAAACTTCTGGAACCGGACATCACATAACTCCAAGGAGAGGGAGCTGAAAGGAAGTCTCGTTTACTGAATTCCCCAAAAGCGTTACTACACTGTGCAGGCTGTATGTAGCTTGCACAAATTAACTCGTCATCTTGGTTCCAGACGAGAGGGAAGAGAAACCATGGGGGGCATCTACCATGAGCTGTCTACCTTTATACTGTTCCCTGGTCTAAGAAAGTCTCTTAAATTGATCATCCGTCTACCCAGGGAGGTGTTACTTTGGCAGGAGATCCAACTGAAAATGTTATTTATTCTAATCGTGTTTGATCATATTAAAGTGATCTTACCTGATCAAGAATAGGGAAATACATAAGGTCTAATGTTTTTCTTTATTTGTCAATACACTGACTATGCTTATAATGGATGAAGCTGTTAATGCAGTAATTGAAAATGGTAGTATGAATGATAAAATTTGAAGAAACAGTGCAAAAACAGTCAAAATCTGTAAGTTTTTGAAAAAAAGCCGTTCTCATTACAACTAGCTTAAACCACGCCTATCAGAAGACTATATGAATATTCAATGTCGAGTCACTCAAATGTATGGCCGGAAGAACTGTACATTTAGTGGGCCTATATTGCCTCGGTTACTCACGATTTGCTGGGAATAGTGTGATTTTGAACGTTGTACACTGCATAGCACACTTTAATTTTTGAAACAAAAGCACGTATTTTCATCGTATTACCCGTGTTAGTAGATTTTAACCCCGAATACTATTCAAGAAGACAGTTGCTTACTAACGCTAGTAACGGTAACCGGTTACACGGTCTGTACACTTGTGTACTTCCCCGCATCCCAAGTTTTTGTCTTCGAGCGGTTCATGCAAGGTATACATATCAAAAATCTACGTAAATTAACATAACATAACAAGTTTAAGGGCAAAGGAGAGCAAAAGCCCCATGAGATGCCCTGTAATCCAGACCCCAAAC
>WURT03667601.1:0-17637 GCA_009936505.3 Holothuria glaberrima | reverse complement strand
CTTTCAACAGAGACAAAACAATATGAATCCCAACTAGTCAGGAGGGCAGCTGTTTTTGTTGTGGTACAAAGAGCTTAGATTAAAGAAATGTATCTTATTTTTTAGAGGCACTTGATGCTCTTAATGCTAGTTGCAGAAAGGAGACAAGAAAGGAATGCAATGGAACATTGATGTGGGAATAAGCACATCAAGAAAGCACAAGGTAAGATAAAGCTTAAGTGAGCTAGCAGATCTCCACCTTGATTTTCAAATGCAGGTAATTTTTTTAGTGCAGCCAGTTGATTTACTCCATAGCAAATATTCTGTCTCGCTAACCTGCTGTCTTGCAAATCCAAATTAACTTTTTATTTGGGGGACCCAAAATTACTTTTGGTTTCTTTCCTAGCCAACCCTGAGTCACTTTCCATCTTGCTGACTCGCAGCCTTTTGAATCGATGGGCACTAATGCAATTTCCGTGTATTGGGCCTTCTTTCGTCTGGACCTTCAGTCTCATCAGAAGCCCATTAGAGAATACATAATCTGTGGCAATGTGGCCTGCACCCTTGTCACTGCTCCATAATCAACTGAACACATGAACATTTTATAAGCAGGGTAGAGGAGACATTATTAGTGGCACTATGTCCTGTGCATGATACATTGATGATGTAGCCCTAGTAAACAACTAAACATTGAAAACGGTGCAGAGGACATATTATCAGTAGTAAACCAATTTTAAATATTCTTGTCTGTCTATTATTACTTATTAACATGGTAACTATTGGGAAGATTGAAATAAATTATTGAAAGTGGTTTTTATCCATCTGATGCAACTTACATATCGATTCTTATTTTGCTAGGACATCCTTTAATATTTTACAGCATAATACTCTTTAAGAAAGTTCTAAGACCAACTAAACTAAAAAAAAAATCAAATTTTCAGCTCACCCTAAATTCAGATGACTGAGTGAATGACTCTTTGATAAATTTCCAAACATTACCAGCATCACCAGTGAGTGTTAAGATGGAGTGTTTTGAGTCCCCAGTTTTGGCATAAGCTTCCAGAGTTCCAGTACCTGCAGGTAAACAGGTGTTTGACAATGAGAGAGGATGACACACAGTTTACAAAATATCAACACAAACCATGACTGGTTGGCAGAGAAGAATGACACTGTAACCTTCAATAAATACATCTTTGGTTTCTAGGAATATGCTTATTTACGTGCATTGCCTTTATGCCAAAGACTATTACAGAATTACTTTTAAGTTTTCTTTCTTTTTATTTTATGAGCCATATCATCTTTATATGCTTCAATGAAATGAAATAATACAAAGAAACTCTTGTAAAAACCTTTAAGCCCTCATCTATCTAATTATTTACTTTAAGAAATCCATTTCATTAGTGAATTCATCAGTGATATTCTTAAACTGTTTTTCCTAGTTTGGAATTTAATGATAGTGTAATAACATTTCCTTATCTTCCAGGAGCTTCAAATCTTGTAATACCCATCTAAATCTAGTGAATGTTTAAACTTATCTGTACCTGTCATGTGATTCCACATCTTGTAGTACCCATCTAAATCTAGTCATGGTAGAGTGAATGTATAAACTTATCTGTACCTGTCATTTGATACCACATCTTGTAGCACCTAAAATCTAGTCATGGTAGAGTGAATGTAACTAACCTGTACCTGTCATGTGATATAACACCTTGTAGCACCAATCTAAATCTAGTCGTGGTAGAGTGAATGTAACTTACCTGCGCCTGTCATGTGATATCACATCTTCAAGTTAGTTAGCTAGTTAGATGGGATTTAATGACACACCAAGATATCACATCTTCAAGCACCCATCTAATTATAGTCATGAGTGAATGTAACTTACCTGTGCCTGTCATGTGGTACCACATCTTGAAACACCCATCAGTTATTGGCTGGATGTCCTCACTGATAAGAACAGCATTATCTCCTACATCCACTGTGGGCGGTATTATTGGAAATGACATATAGAACCCTAGTGTGAAAACAAACAGAGAAAAAAATATAAATGCATGATCTTAATCACCACAAATACCTTAGGAAAAGTAATATAGAAATAGGTTTGATGTCATAGAGAATCTTACATGCATTCTGTGAGGACACGTTTTCTTTGGGGTTTTTTAAAAGTTTCAATTGCGAGGTTTTAATTACCTTTATAATGTTGAATTATTAAAATAAAGGGTGTGCTCTGTTTGTGCTTCAGTACAGTCCTTCACTTGCAACTATTTAAAAGTCCCCAAAAATACTGAAAATACAAATGTAAGTAAATAAAACTTGAGTTTTGATCCAGTGCTACCATAAGTATAGAAAATTATCTGAAACTGAAATGAATGATCTTCAGTACTCAAATGTTTCAAAGTGCTCATGATATGAATTCAACTGAAGTTTATGATTATTTGGACAATACAACAAGGGCGGCTGTTCCTCACATCATAGACAAGAAAGGAATACTAATGTGATAAGGGGTACAGTGTATGAAAAGTTGTTCAAACCAATGCTAACTTCCAAAAGTTAGAGGGGAAATTGTCTCATCCCAGACCCAACTAAGTTAATTCAAGCCCTGCCCATAACTGTCTTTAGCTTCTCCTTGTGCAGCCAGACACAAACACAGTGTTAATTGCTTAAGACCATATCATGGTGAGTATACAAGGCCTTAATGTGTAATCAAAACACTCTTTGTGCATGCTGTGTAATATGAGCTGCTCTGTATCTTTTGAATTTTGTAACTCTGATGTCAATCAAAGAGTAGTAACCAACAGAGACTTTTGCTTACCCCCAACTAAAAGTCATACTTGGGGTGATGTAAATCCCTCTTTAAAAAAAGCACATTTGGCACAATAGATAACATCAGTGTTAATGGAATAAATCACTGGAAAATACAGTGAGGTAGGTTCAGCATAAACAGAAAAACCTAGTCTGGATCACTTAGACAGGAATCTTGTCTAATCTACAACCCCTGACGAAAAAAATTGGAACAAAACCTGACATCTATTACTCTTGGAAACTGCTCTCCTCCTTCAGCCCAGTTCAATGTTGGTTGGTCAAAAAGTGATCATTTCTGAGTGAGACAACACTGAAATGGGGGAAGGCAGATAAGTATCTGGTGTTTTCCATACAATGATAAGAATCTAGTCTCACCTTTATCAGTATTTGTGGTGTGATCAGTACCAGGGTTGTAAGCCATCCCTGATAAGCCTCTTGTCCGTTCCCAGTGCCAATCATCATCCACTCTATCATTGGTCCAAGCACACATACCAGTATCAAAGTTACAATATCCTAGCAATGGGAAACAAAACATAATTGAAAGGAACACATTTTGTTCATAATTCTAAGTTGAGTAGAAAATAAAGCAAGTAACCTAAAGTAACAGGAAAGCATATTCTTAAATGTAACCCCCAAATTTTCACCTGTAAAATTCTTATTTAACTTTTTAAGTTTGTTGTGACAAAAACTCAAGTTTTTCAAATATTTTCTGATACAAACCTAAACTTTTTGGTGCACTCTTAGCACCCAAAAGATTCATCCAGCAGCCCCTCACCTTTGTCAGGGCCCGAGGATAATGCCCCTTCCCCCGGTCCAGGAGGAGCATGCGACCCCTTGTCATTTCAGTCCTGATGTGTTCAACACATCAACCTCTCCCATTTTCTTTTTTTCAATCTGCAAGGTCTATCAAAATGTAGAGGATACATTTCTGCCAAAAGCTACGCAATACATGCTGTACAGTGATGCTAACATTTACAGATTTTGCCATCGAAAAATATATATGGTAGATGAAAATAGAGGGTGACTGAATGCAAGAATTGTGCCCAATATGGTGGAAATTTACTTTGAAAGTCAATTGGTACCAAGAATTTCGAAAAGTGGACAAGTATCCTGCAGTTTAAGGCTTGAATAGGGTAAATGTGCTTTGAAATAACACTTTTTTGTGAACCAGGTAAACAGCAGAATTAAAAGACACAGCTTAACAGACTGACCTGGATTCCCAGGGCAGGGTCCTGCTGTAAGCTTTATATCATCTATAGCTATGTCACCATCATATGAACTACCCTTTAAAGCTTCTAGGACGATCTGGTAGCTGTGAGCAGATTCAATTGTCATTGTCGCAATACGCCATTCATCCACACTTTTTGCTGAAAAGTAAAAAAAAATTTGAGGAACCCCAAAGCAAAGAGTCATGAAGAAAAAGAACAACAATTTTACACACCACACATAATTCTCTAAACACGTTTTAGCATTTCCTTGACAGCAAGTTTTACGAGTAGTCTACTTTTGTCTCCAATTTTTAGCCAATGTTTCAGTGTTCCCCAATCATTCTTTGCCAATAACTCATGGCCACTAGCTTCACTGTTTATTATGATGAGCTACTAATTCATAGTCAACCACATTGTCAGGGCTGAGAGTATATGCAGTGTTCTCCACTAGCTGTTTTTTCTGGGCGCGTCTCCCGGACAAAATCTGAAGAGCATGCGTCAGTGCCCGGTTTTAATGTTGCCTCCCACACAAAAACCTTGGTCACCCGGACAAAAAATATTGCTTTCACTTTTTTTCGTAACGTCTGAATTGTTCAATTCAAATTTAGTACCACATAGCACCATTCTGCATCTAGCCAAACTCTTGTGAGCAAATTTTTTTCGAAAGATGGAGGGAAACCTTTCCCTTTAGACAAAAATCTGAAGAGCATGCCTCAGTGCCCGGTCTTAATGTTGCCTCCCGCACAAAAACCTTGGCCGCTGGACAAAAACATAGCCCTCCCCCAGGACAGCGATCAGTGTCATATCTGCCAGATCAGAGACAAGTGCCCGGACAAAATTTGGACCTGTGGAGAACACTGTATATGCCAGCCTTAACTTTCTAACCATAAAGTCAGTCTGATACAAAATGCCACTGTCAAATTCAGTTCAAGGCGGTTTATTCATTGCTATATTAACTAGTTCTCCCATCCCGAGTCTAATAGCCTTTTCACCTTTCTCCATATATGCAACAAGCACTCTTAGCATACATTTATACATGTACAAGTGGCCTACAGTCTGTACCCTAACCTGTTTCTGTCAATCACTGAACTGAATCATTTTGACAAACAAGCTTTTGCATAGCTGATGAGCCAACCATTGCTGTGGCCGAGTGGATAAAGGCAGTGGCATTTAAAGCGGTGAAGCTTTGCAACCGGGAGTTTTGGAGTTCAATCCCCGGCTGGGTCAAAGTAAGGTGGATACTTCACCCAAGAACGATCTGCCGTTTTCATACCTGAACTGACCTTTCAAAAGATACCAACTTTGATCTAAATTGCTGAGTAGGTAGCCACCCAATGTGAAGTTGTGATTCATAAGCCACATAGGCTTCTTCCACATTTGCGGTAGCTTAGCGTCGTAAACCAACTGCCCCTCAAGGCCTGAATTCAAGGCCTGAATTGTTTGCTTGTTAATGGCATTATGCAAGAAACTTGAGCACCAAGCTAAAAATTAATTAATATGAAGGAAGGTGAGTTACCCATAATTTTGGTACCAGATTGCAGAGCAGAGAGTAACGATTTCCTAATGCGCATGTATGCAAAATTTAACAGGTGTTAAATACACACCAATGACAGTGTGCATATATCAAATTCACAAAAAAGAAAAAACAACTTAAAATTTGTTACCTCAAGCAAAACAAACTTACATTTTCGTTGGAAGATAGTTGTGAATGTGTCAGTCAGAGGCACAAATGTCTTGACATAGAGGGCATTGACTGATGGCCCATACATGTGGTACCACATGGTGAAGCAGTCCCCATCAGTATAGGAGTATGAAGGACTGTAAAGCTGAGCATTGTCGTCAGTACTACCAGCACTGGTCTCAATGTAAATGTAGTAACCTGTTGGTATCAATGAAATATAAAAGCCAGAAGGAATTTAGTGGTTACTTGCCGAAAGAGCAGTGGCGTCACCAGACTTTTCATTCACGGTGGAGGGGGGGGGGACAAGCAGGGCACAACAGTTTGATGGGGGGCAAGACTAAATGGTAGGGGGAGGACATGTAATATGTTGTGTGGTTACTGGCCTGGGGGAGGGATTTAAGGGGAAGGGTCCCCCCTCCCCTTTGAAAATTTTTGAAAAATTAAGTGTCCTTACATGTAATCTGGTGCCACATACGCTTTAGGAACTCAAAAAAAAGGTGTAAGCATGGATTGAGAAATTCTTGTGAAATACACAATGTCTGTCATTGCTATCTTGAGATATCATGTTTACAAGGCTTATAGTTGTTGTCCCCTGGTGATCCTAAATGACCTTTGACCTCCGCCAAATGAACAGGATTCTTTCTCTCAACATGACAAATCTGTATATAAAATATGTCAATATGTCAAAGCTTTAATCAGGAATTTTAGTAAAATGAACATTTAATTAACAACCTTCAATTGTGCCATATTTGAAAATTTAGTTGAAAAGGATTATTCTTTGCTGACTCTAAATGAAGTAGTGTTAAGTGTGGCGAATAAAGATGAAAGGATATAATCTCATATTTTTCTTGAGGCTGGCAACAAAAAAGTAAATGAGTATAATGTGAGGAGTGTGTCTTCTCATTGTCATTTTGACAATTCATCACTGATCTTAGTTATTCTAGGCATTGAGATCGGAATTTTAAGGAGAAATGCAAGATTACAGTCGGAAACGAACATTGCTTCAAAGAGTCTATAGAACGTTGCATCTCTATCCTAACAACTCTCTGTGTGTACAAACTGAAAACTTTGATCCTTTATGACCACCTTTATAGAGGGATCCCATATTCTATACACACAAAAATAAAATTGACCCAAATGAAACAAGAAGATGTGTTCTCTGCAGCTTACAAAATAGCTCTCCTCTGTAACACACAAAATATATGCACAACTCTCCTATATTAAACAAATAAAAACATTGCAAGGACCTCTTCAGAACATACACTTCTGAAACAAGGCTCTCTTTGAATGCCATGACGATCTTCTGCACACTTTAGGTAAAGCTGGAAAGACACCTGATACAGTCAAAACTTTGTCACATGTCAGGACAACAACTCAGAATCTTAAAACATTTTTAAAGTCTTCTGTCTATGTTGGAATTTGAGACATACGGCATACCTTCTTTTGTTCCTGTTGTATGGTCAGTTGAGGGCCCTGTTTTACTAGAACTGGTGGGACCTTTGTGCCAGGTCCAGTCCATCTCATCAGTACGGGCTTGGGTCCAATCACACAAGCCAATTTCAAAGTCACACTCAACTAGTTGAATCATGTTAAAGGAAAAAGACAAAATTTGACAGAATGTGTTAAAAAACGTTACTACTATGTCAATGAGTCATTCACATTTATATGGGAATAGACTGTTTAGTCAGACTGCCCATGAGGTGTTTCTGCTGATGGAGACTATTTTCACAGCTTTTGTTTGTCTCCACACTCTGCTCAAACAAGTGTTAGCTAACTATCAGGTAATCCTGTCTGGTCAGCTAACTGTTCACCTGACCATGAAATGGTCTTGCAGCAGATGTTTGCCTAGCCATTGTATTCTACAGAGTAGTCTATTTACACTTGAGAGTTTGTTTTCACAAGTTGTGCAGAGTAGGGAAGTGAGGCCTTATCCAACTTTGTGGTTTGGTTGCCGCAGTGTACAGTTCTGAAAAAAATCCTCCTTGCAGCGGATATTGAAGTGGATTTTAGTATCTGCAAAAACAGGGCATGCCATCTCAGTTCTACTGCCTAAAGACAATTTGACAAGTTTAGCTTGATGTAGACTAGAGGGAATCTGATCTTAGAAAGTGAATTACCCACTCTACTTTCTTTTGCTATTGTTGGAGTAGTAGTTATGAAATACACTAGACTTGGAAGGGATTCCAGGCTCAGTCGCGATTCCTGCCCGGAAGTCAATTAACAACTTGACTTTCCCTGGAATATTTCCAATATCGCTAAAAATATGAACAAACATAACAGCTTGGAATTTACATTTGTGTTGTTTTGTAGGTTTTCTTGAAGAATGGAGTAGAAACTGGCTACTATAATTTGTTCTGTATGCAAATCACAAGATTCTCCTTAGTTGGTCACTTGGACTCTGCAGAGTTGTAAACGAGTCACTCATTTTGCAGTTGAGTCGAGTCATTTACTACTTTCAATGTGACTCGAGTCCAGTCACTGACTCGAGTCACTGTACTATTTCTATGCGGACAATTATGAAACAATTGCTCCAGTCATTTCCCTTTCAAAATTAGTGACTCAAGTCATGACTTGTTACAACACCGGGACTCTGTGACATTGGCAGTTGAGCATCTTATCCAATGAGAAGTCTGTACTGTATTAAGTCAAGTGGTGTATTATAACTCATTGTCAGGCTGGAAATTATATCATTTATAGCTGCTGAGGTATATATTTCTGTGTCAGTTATGACTTTGTCTTCATTAAGAGTCATGACTCCAATTGGGGTCTTGAACAATAGAGCAACGGGTACCCCATCTCCAAAATACTGTATAGCGTAAAATTCTGCGAGGCTAATTTTCCGTGATTCTGTACCTTTGACACATATCTGCCAGAGTTGTAACCAAGTCACTCTTTTTTGTGTCAAGTCAAGTCCATTACACTCATTTTAGCCACTCGAGTCAAGTGACGACTCAAGTCACTGTGTTCAACGGGGGAAAATTGGCCAGAATTTTTCAAGTCAGGCAATTTTGCAAGTTGTGACTCGAGTCATGACTGATTACAACTCTGATATTTGCAGAGAGAAGAATTCGCTGTTGTACCTGTAAGGAGCAATGTGCATAGTCTTGTACAGAGTAACAGGAGTATTATCGCAGGCTTACATTCTCCAATAGTTGTGTCGTCACGAAAAGCATGAAAATTAAACCCCGTGAAAATTTCCCACTATAAAGTATTGGAGTCACCTGAGCCTAAAATACGCATGCCAGCAGAGTTCCCAAGCTTGCATGTCTGATCGTCATGGATCCCATTCTTTCATGGTTGGACGTGTGAATAAATTCCTTAGCTTCATATCTCGGTCCAACGAGAAAATCTCGGAAGCGCAAGGGTCTCTGCTCTCAATGCCTCTCACTCCCTTCCTCAGCATTGTGACAACCCAAGCCAGACTAAAAAAATATCAGTTAGTACAAAACCATACGAAACCATCGTAATTCTCAATCCCCTCCGCACACCCCAGTATAAATATGCCATGATTAGAGAGGTTGTAATTCCCCCCCACTCCGACTAGTTTGAAGGGTACGCACTGAATTAACCCACTGACAAAATGTTGCCCTACATACTTGCACCACAGTGTCTGTCCCAGCGTTAAATTCCATTTGGACCATTTGCCCAAAACACATTCTACTCAAATGGTCTTGAATGCTTTCAAATGGTTTTTAAATGGATATGAATGGTGCCAACTAGTCTTAAACATGCAAATGGAAATGCCAACTGGTTTTATAACTGGTTTCAAATGGAAATTGACCAACACACATTTGAAACCGTTTGAAACCTGAATGGTTTCAAAGGGTTTCGGTCCAATGAAATTTAACCCTGAGGTGAAAATTGAGTTGGACCCTTTAAAATTGCCATTGGACCCCAAAGACACTCTGTTCAGGTAATCTAAAGGGTCCAGTATCAACATTTTGGACCCTTTAAATTTGGAGGTATCCGCTAACCCTGCATGCCTGTGACCTTCAAATGTTACCTCGAAGCTAAAGATTACTGCAGTCTGACTAAAAGGGCCACTTTTCAAATGTCCTGTATTAAAGTAAATTGTGTTGTACTGATTAGCTGTGGTTTATGTAGCTTGTAATATACTTATATGTAGTGATGTTAATTGTAAACTGTCTTTGATGTCGCACATTTACGCAATGTAAATTTGACATGAAGGTATACATAAAGATATAGCAGTGAGGAAGGTTTCGCAAAACGAAAGCAACAAATTCACAAGACTGAATCAGAAAAACGAATAACATATTGTTCCTTCTCCTGGTCTAGGGAATTACTCACTGCCATTTATTTTGGAAACGAGTCACTTGCATAGGTAAAAATACCAGGGGCATAGAAGGAATAAATCCCCCTCTCTCATCCCCCCCCCCACACACTCTTTGAAGGTGCTCCATTGACTTCCACTTTCACACATTAAATTTTACTGCAAGGGCTTATTATATCCCCCACTTTTTCATACCCCCTCACACTTTTTCATACACATTCCCGCTATTGGTGTCTTGGAAGTACATCCCCTTGACATAATACAAGTCACACAGTTTTCTCTCTTACCCACAGAAAGACATGGGTAGTTGATTAAGCAAAACACTAAAAAGCTGAAAAATATTTAACCAAAGCCTATCAATACCGTATAATAATTTTATATCATTTAATACACTAACCAGATGCAGAGCAGGGAGACATTTCCAAGGCAACATCGTCAAGAGCAATATGACCAACATCATTTGTGCCATAACGGCCCTCAAACACAGCCTGAGTTTTAAAATGGAAATACAGAGAATGCAATTACCTCTAAGAATTCATTTAACATACATGAATGTTAAAACACATTCCATCCTTGTCAGCCAGCCATTTTTATGTACCTCTAGTCTCTGAATTATTACTAAATACATATGAATATTCATACATCACATTTGCCACCAAGTCTCGTGTAATATGTTGTTGCAAAGTGCAATTCATTGTAACCATGGGTGTTTGGATTGCCATATTTTCTGACCTTAGTTCCAACCGTGGTGGGGTTGGGTGAGCTATGGTCTCTCACTATGTGCCTCTTGAGATTTAGCACCCCCTCCCCTGTCCTCCCCTATATATCACAACCGCCGCCATCATGCTTCCAGTTGTGTGTTCTTCGTAATCACTAATAAATACTCATATATAAAATGTCATTTTCTGCCAGCCTCCCTTTCTATATTCCTTCTAAAATATGTATAACATCCATGCATATTCATACACATATAGTAACAGGGTCATACTGCAAGTCAGCCTTCCATTCCATATTCATTTCTCTTCTAATCTTTTTATAACATTCATACATATTCATATACAAATCATAGCTGCCTCCTGTTCTACATTAATTTGTGTCTTAAATCATTACATACAATTCATGCATATTCATGCCAATGAAAGAAATGATATTTTCTTGAAACTTCTAACCTTATACCATGCCAGCTCCTCCTGCCAACCAAACCTTGTGACATGATACATCCTGTAAAATAATGTCTTCTTGAGGCAGGAATGTGACACAACATAAAATGAAATGTGAAGATAGGGTAGATCATCATCATTTGTAATATTCATGCATTTAATAATGTCATACCTGCCAGCCTGTCTCCCGCTGAATATTTTTCTCTCCTCTAATCCACTCATCTCCCTGTCCACCCATCTTGGTAAAGATCATTAAATCAGTGTCATCTCGTCTGATGTAAACTGCAAACCTGTCAACATTGATCCCACTAATGTGATACCAGAAGGTCAGACAGTTGCCTGTCGATGATGGCCTTTGAAGTGGGCTGATAAGTCTGGCCCTGTCTCCAGAATTGTGATTAACACTCATGTTGAGAAATACATAAGAACCTAGTAACCGGGGAAAGAAAATTAAATTTAGGAACTTATTCAAACATTATTCTCTCCTTTCAAAAATTATAATAACTCATGCCCCATGTTATTTTATCATATGCCACACCTGCAAGCCAGCGTCACATTGTACTACTCTAAAACTAAACAGCTTCCTAATGTGAAGCTATGTTCTTGTCAGCCAGTCTATTAACACTGCCATGAATACATAAAAAACAGTATAAGGCCTGAGAGGGGGCCACATTAAGACAAAGTGTTCCATCAGTGACAGAGCTCCTTTGGAGAAGCAGAACCCCCTTTTCAAGGTAAATTTTGGTTAATGCCCTCTGACATACAACGGAAGGGTCTTGATGAAATAAACGTAAAACTAACAATTAACTGATCATTTAAGAGGATGCATAAAATGCAAAAAACTGCAAACTCTTATAAGAGCATTTTATCATGCGACTAATGTGCTAGCTGTAGGGTTGATGATGGGAAGAGAATAATTATACATAGTGTATTTTTGTTCTTCTTCAAAACCAGTGGAGTTCTACTTACTATGACACACCTGTACACAAATTATGAGACACCAATACACTAATTCAGAGACACTAACACACTTATTATAGGACACCAATACACTTATTATAAGACATACTATTTATGAGATATTGATACCTTCATCATGAGACACCCATACACTAATTATAGGACACCCATGCACTAATTACGGGACACCAATACACTAATTATGAAACACTTATACACTAATTATAAGATACTGATACCTTCATTATGAGACACCCATACACTAATTACTGGACACCCATGCACTAATTATGGGACACCAATAAACTAATTATGAGACACTAACACACTAATTATAGGATACTGATACCTTCATTATGAGACACCCACCAATTACAAGACAATTAAAACACTAATTATAGGATACTGATACCTTCATTATGAGACACCCATGCACTAATAATAGGACACCCACGCACTAATTATGGGACACTAATACACTAATTATGGGACACCAATACACTAATTATGGGACACGTATACACTGATTATAGGATACTGATGCCTTCATTATGATCGAGATACTCATGCACTAATTATAGGACACCAATACATACTGATACCTTTAATATGGGACACCAATATAACTAACATGAACTTTACGGATGTTTCCTAGGTGTTTCACCCATGTCCAGTGACTGCCTATCTCTTTAGTTGTAAGACATGTTGTCAAGTAAGTGTCCATTTATGTCACAGTAGTTTCTATGGTCATGCTAAGCATGTGTGCTGTAAATTTGCCTACTGTGCATGTGCCAGACTTGTAGTGAGTATGTACTTGTACTCATTCGTTTGCTCAATTGCCTGTTCTTGTACTCGCGAGAATTAATTTGTACTCATACTTGTACTCACAGACTTTGAAAGCTCTGCATAGGGGCTAATGCAAAATTTTGTACTCGTACTCATAATCAAGGACATGCATGTACTCGTACCCATACTCAAAACACAGACACTGCCCTTGTACTAGTACTCATGACATTGTACTCGTACCACAAGTCTGGCATGTGCTGTGTCTAGTATACAGCCGGGCAATCCCAATTGCGTGACATCATATATGAAATACCTACTGTGCTAATGATAATTTTGACTACATAGGAACATTTAATGTAGTTGTAAACACTGCATGAACCATGATCAGTACAAAGTGTTAGCATTTTCTACCTTTCTGAACGGATCAAAGAAGATTTTACTGTCTCTTTAAATCTTTTTAGACCTTCATTTTACAAAAAAAAATATTTTTTCCTACTTATTTCCCACTTATTTTATTTCTGCTTTGATCAGGTTCATGAAAACCATTTCTGCTTTGAATGCTCTTTTCAATATCTTACCAGAGCCAGTTGTATGGTCATATGGTGGTCCATTAAGAGCATCCATACCAATCTCCCAATCGAATTCATCTGTGGTGTCTTGCACATAACTGCAAATGTTACTGTTGAAAGGACAGTCTATATCTATACAACAAGGGAAAACAGCATATGGGTTAAATGACAATGGTAATAAACTGATTAGTACTCTCTGTTAGATGCACTCATGACATCACAGGACAATACTGAGATTTTTATACACAATGTTCTCTCTAAAAGGCAAACAAAACAATTACAAAGCCTTACTGTAAATGAGCTGATATCATGCAAGTGCTTCCTGTCAGTTGCATTCATGGCAGCTATACAACCCACACTATGTACTCCCTATCAGAAATATGTTTTAGTGAGAAACTGCTGACACAATACTGATAATAACAGATTTAATGGATACCTCTCATTCCAATGCAACAACATCATCCAGCTCTCCCTGCCCCTTCTTTCCCATATAGTAGCTGCCCCCTCCTTCCCATAGTGGTAATGATGACACAATGCTCTTGATGAACATACTTTGGTTCCATTTTACCCCAATCAGCACCATCACCTAGCTTTTCCCTTGCATCAACACCAAATATATTGTTAACTAGCAATAACCTCTTCAATAAATTCCCACCAAAAATACAAGAAACATTACGTGATGCCTGATCCAGCCCATTGAAGATTGGTCCTCAGATTCACTGAGGGAGTAATAATTTGTCACATGATAGTAAACTAACTACCAAAAGTGCTGCCAGAAGAAGGATTTACCCTTGACTGCACATAATTAATTGCACCCAGGCATGTATGATTGTAGACACACCTAATACTGATCAACTGTACCAGCTATTTATAGTGCATTGTGTAAGCTACTGTGAACTGTTGTAGTCCACCACTCCTGGAAGGTAATTGGTGGTTATCTTAGAACCAATTTGTGCAGTAGAGCTTCAATGAGGCTAATGTTACAAACTCCTGTAGATATTTATAATATCCCCTTTTTTGGCCAAAAACGGGTCTCGGGTGGTTTTCTGTATGGGCAGAGAAGATCGTTATGAACCATAAAGCAGCAGCCAAACTTACCACTGTCTCCCGCGGCATCCTCACACACTTGATTGTCAATACTTATGTCATCAATAGCCATGTCACCAGTACTACTGGTACCCTTTAATCCTTCAAAGATGATCTGTGGGGAAACAAATCACATGACTGTATCACTATGCCACTCTTATTTCTGACACTTGAGGCTTTTACGTAAACCACAATTATTGATTGGTATGTATCATGCGAAGTAAATTTTTGGCCGAAACAGCCCATAGATTGCCAAAATGGCACTTCTCAAGCAATAAAATTGGCAACTGAACAACCCCTTTTCTGACCATCAAAAGTCTCAATTTATTATTGTTGGATGAACATTGCCCCTCCTAACTTTACTCCAGGTTGCTGCATTTCCAGTGGGATATTGATTAAAAGATATGAAAGGTATCCCTCTAACCATGCTGAACTGAAGCCCTTAAAAATAGGGGACTCTCAAACCTCACTTTTCTATTGTCTAAGTGAGGTATATTTTATTTCCAACCCATGGCTTGAATTTCCCAAACCAATCTCCTCTGGTAATAAGATGATTGTTCTGTTCATAGAGCTTAAGGAACAATTAGCACAAGCTCAGCCAAGCATTTTCTTCTCCTTTGTTCTAAATTGTTGTTATAGTTCTTTGGTTGCACTCCAATGTGAAAAATACCTTTATCAGGTATTAAGTTTGTGTCCTCATTGAGGTTGATATAATGAAGCAAGATGTTACTGATTGGTTTTAACGCAAAAATTTTATCATGCATAATTGGTGTTGTTTTGCATTTTAAAAGTTCATCTCCCTCTATATTTCACTGACAAATATAGTGACAATCGCTAACACAGATATCTATTCCTTGACTATGAATCCCACCACTCTGTTGTGACCAATTTTTGCAATGGGTTATGCAAACTTTTGGCAAACATTTTTTTATTGCGAAGTAAACTTAGGCTCTTGTTAGTGGCGTACCCAGGATTCCTCTCAAGGGGGCCACGCAGTATGTTGTGTGATCACCACCCTGGGGAAGGGGTCAAAGGGAGGGGTGTCCCCCTCCGCTTGGAATATTTTTGAAAAAGTAGGTGTCCTTACATGCAATCTGGTGCCTTATATGCTACCTTTTGAAGCAAAGTTTGTGTTAAGAAAGTTTTGTATTTTTAGGTACTAAAACAAATCGCATCAGTGAGGGAGCATGGCCCAATGCCCCCCCCCCAGTGTACGCCACTGGCCCTTGTTATGGACTTCAGCACTGACTTTTAGACATTATTTCTGTTGTTCTGATAAATTCAGAGTCTCTCCAAAAAATTTTTGTATAAAATATTTGTGAAATATGGCTGTTTTTATTTACAATAGGCTAAAAAGCTTTTGTTCTGACATCTTTATGCATGACTGCCAATCCAGCCTATTCAAGATTGGTCCTCAGATTCACCAGGGGAGTAATAATTGGACACATGATAGTAAACTAACAACCAAAAGTGCTGCCAGTAGTACGATTTACCTTTGAGTGGTCATAATTAATTGACCCAGCCATGTATGATTGTAGACACCTAATACTGACGAACTGTACCAGCTATTTATAGTGCATTATGTGTGCTATTGTGAACTGTTGCAGTCCACTACTTTTGGAAGGTAACTGGCAGTTACCTAAGAACCAGTTTGTGCTGTAGAGCATTCAATGAGGCCAATGTTACAAACTTGGGTAGACATTTAGTTTCCTCTGTTTTTGGCCAAAACCAGGGTCTCAGGTGGTATTCCTTATGGGCAGAGAAGATCCTAATGGTTTCAATAAGTGTAGCCTACATGAGGTTCAATATATGTTGCAATTGGGTTAGGTTAAGGTCAGAGTATTAAGGTTACATGTGTTGTAATGTGGAGATATTGGAACAAAAGTTGTAACCAAACTCATCTGATAACATTAACTAGGCAAGAGGAGCAAAACAAGGTCTTCACAAAATCATTCATTTAATACTTGATAAGTTATTCTAATGGTAAGTAGCTAAATATAGCACATGACCTCAAATCATGTTTAAGCTTAAAATCAAAGAGTGCCATCTCTTTCTGTTAAAGAGAGTAGCCTAACAGAGTAGGTATTCAGCATTGCTCAGAGCTAAGGTCAGATTCACTTTACATGTGTGGTACATGTAAAGGCCTAGGATGTATTTCCATAGCAAAGAACACCCTGCTTTGGACGGATGCTGAGGAAAGTTCAGCCCAACTGGAAGAGATCTAAATCAACATTCACTAATAGACAGCTGGTTTTAGAGAATAATGGACAGTGAATCATGTCGGTCATGTTACTATGCAGTTTGTACTTACATATGCTTGCCACAAGCATACACTTTACTCCAACTATGATACTGTTGTGTAATGCTACAATCGGGGAACTGGAATGTGTTTAAACTGATTGGAATGTACACAGCTAAATCACAATGTACCAGCTACTGTAGATGAGATGTACCTGTGGCGTAGCTAGGATTTTTTCCAGGGGGCAGGGCAAGACCTAAAAATTTCCGAATTTCATCTAAAATTTTCCAAATTTTTCTTCTTCTGTACTACAACTCAGGTTCAATGGTTTACATTTCCCAATGCATATTACACCTACACAGTATTATACACATGGATATGCATTAATGTAATACATATACACATACAATTGTGAATGTAGGCCCTACATGATGAAACTGTTCTTTTTAAGGTTTGTAACATCCTCCTTCTCTGCCTGATTATATCATATCACCTCAGGGAGGAAATGAAGCACACTACATAGACACCTGATACAGTCAGCTTTCCCATTTGAGTAATTGATTGGCAGTGCCTGATCTACCAAAACACACAAACAAGTTACGTAATAGGTTTAAGCCGGCATGCTAGTCAAGTATGCGTTAATTGGTTTTTTTACGCAGTGTGAGCACATTGATAGAAAAGATCGCTTGAAGGCACAGATCAGGTGACGAGGTCTGATACCAGATATACCCCATGCCGCCTTTGATGTGATGAGGTGTCTTTGCTGAAGTTTTAAGAAGGACCATCACGGCATGTAAGCTCATTTTATCACTAGGGATTTGTAGGGTAGTGCAAGTTTGTAACTAGAAAGCCAAAAGGCTTAGTGATTCCTTGCCATAT
>WURT03667590.1:0-17638 GCA_009936505.3 Holothuria glaberrima | reverse complement strand
TATATATATACTGTTTGCCACTTAATATAACTAATAAACCACAGCATGACCGCAGCACAACAGATATGCGTATAGAAACAACAATATTTTGACTACATTAAGATGGACGCTGTTAAAATATGGAATATGGACAAGTCATGGTAACTGCACAAACGTTTCTGTAAAAGCACAACAAGGTGACTGGACACATACAACGTATACCCCCTATAAAAAACTGAGTCTTTGCTGTATAAAAGCTGGTGAAATGTGTTAAAATACAGACTGAGGCGGTTGCAGAGAACAACTTGCCCTGTAAACAGGGATAAATACGAGTTTCTGTAGGTATGCATGTGATATCTTGTAAAAAGTACTGTGCAGTTCTGTAAAAATACAACGTGGTGCTGTACCTCAATTGGAGCATCCTGCACATAGACACGTGCTTGTTGTTCATGTATGAAACCCAATTGACAGCAAATGTGCTGTACACGAACAGAGATGCAGTTCTGTAAAAATACAGGTTGGTCCTGTTCATAGACAAGGGGTGGTTGTTCATGTATGAAACCCAATTGACAGAAATTTGCTGTACACGAACAGGGAATTTTTTAACAGTGTAGAGTATGCGCCATAAAGATGGCGTGTACTCTGTTGTCCAAGGGAAGGAATTAGTGGAGTATACAGTAAATAATAGGCTACCTCACAGGCTTTGAATAATATGCCCTCGGCAGGTGTGACCAGTGGGGGAGCTTGGACCCCCGATATTTCACAAATGATTTAAAACCCAGTGTATAAGCAACATTGATATACATAACACAATTTCCCAGTGTCGTTCAACCTATATATTTATGTAGGGGTATGTTGAGGTATTTTTTAGAATGAAATGTATACAATATATTTTCTTTGTTTTCCATCACAAACCTTTGTTTGACAGCCGATATATCGCAAGAAACACACGTTCACCTTCACTGAGTACAATATAATCCTTGGATCTAATCTTGTAGTTCACTACCGTCTAAAATGTATTTGCATTATTGAACAGTTAGAATTTTAATCTCTAGGCTGTCTGTTTCAAATTACTTTGTCTTCTCTCCCCTGCGCTGAGACACTTAAAACCTTCTGCGGCTCTAATTAACACATTCCGGCCTAGTTATACAGAAATATACCATTAACAATAAATAAATATTTATACCCCGTCTTCCATATGCATTTCAAAGCGGTTTACGATTATCGCTTCGAAGGAGAAGAGGCTTAAAACTAAAACTTACAACAAACTTTAATTTGGAACTCAAAACATTAAAAATAAACTGCTGCAAGAATTTTTTTTTTAAATAGACACTAGTAAATAGCCAGCTTAAAGGAATAAATTTATCATTGCAAAAGTGCTACCTGTAAAGGAACATTTTCATTTCAGTTGATTAACATTTTTGAAAGTGAAGCTGGTAGAGAACTACAAGTTTAAGGGCTGCGGTTATAAAGTTTCTGTGACCATGGTATTTAGTGTGGGATGATTTGATTAATACTGGTCTTTGGTTTTCAGATCGGAGTGTACGCAGTGGCCCCGGCACGAGGGGGGGCATGGGGGGCACGAAAATTTCTGAAAATTTTAAAATGATCCCAAAAGGAGTTTAAGCTATAGATTTCTATAGGGGGGGGGGGTAGGGTGAGGTGTGTTTCGACCGAGTGATGGATCTATGGTAATTATTTTCTATCAGAAATGTTTCTCAAACTATCAGAATTTTCGCAAATCTTTCGCAAACTATCAAATTTTCGCGCGCTTCAAACTTACCACAATGTTGTTCTTATTATCGATATCTTCCGATAGCAACTCCCAGAGAAGCACAACAGCAAAAGTCCAAAGCTGTTTACGAATTACTAGGTAAAAGACTGGCTCTTTGAATGCCATGGAAGTTATTCGGCAATTAAAAGTGTCTCGATTCAGATTCAGAATACAGGTTTTGTCATGGAAATCTTATGTAACGAAAAATTTCGGCGCGCTTTGCACGCATCCCTCACGGGTTTCAATTCCATCTCGTGGCCATAACGTCTCATATTTAGGGGCCATTGATCCAAGGGCCCCCTCACTGATACTGGGTTTTTTTAGTACCTAAAATTAGTAAAAAATCTTAACAGGAAATTTTACTTGAAAAGTAGCATATGTGGCATAAGATTGCATGAAAGGACACCCAATTATTCAAAAAACTTCAAGGGGAGGGGGAAACCCCTCCCCTTAGACCAGTCCCCTAGGCCGGCGATCAAACAGCATACTGCATGGCAACCCGTTAGAAACGCCACTGTAAGCATTATGTCATTGCCCCCCATTTTATTGCCTCTTTCACCTAACCAAAAATTAGAATTAATTAAAATATGGACACTTTCCAGTCATACATGATCATCTCCAAAAAAAAAAATCCAAAAGATATTATCATTTTGCATCTAATCAACCTTAAATTCACAAAACTTTCTCAAAGGGGAGGGGGTGTCCCCTCCCCAGGACGGCACCTTTATATAGTGACCAAGGAAGGATCGTCATCGCTGTGCACAAAGAACGCAGGGCACATAAAATAAAGTGCAAGTTAAGCAAACATGGCACCGTCGGTGGTGCCCCCCCCATCAACAAAGTCTGGGGGCGCCACTACGTGTACGCTGGGTGAGTATCACGTAGTCAGATCATGAAGATAAAACAGTGCCTCCCCAGCCAGAATTTTTTTGCCTCTAAATTCGATACGTTTATAAACAGGCGGCCAATGAAGATTTGTTAACACAGGGGTGATACGATCCCAATTGATTCAAATTTTCTTCATAAAAAATTGAACTGTGTTACATTTTCTTGAATAAAACCCCCAAATTTTCAAAGTTTTCATACGGCGCCAAATAATTTTCGGCAGGCTTTCGTTCGACATCCCCCGGCGATTCGTGGCTTTTGTTGGGGCTACAGGTTGTTACTACCCCTCCTCTCCCGTTGGGGAGATTAGCACCCTATCGGATAAATCCTTGCCCCATCCCTGTCATCAATCCTCACCAACAAACTCTAATGTAAGCTTCTCCTCCTAAATTGTTATTCATTTCAAGATTGCATCATTCGCAAACTTACCAAAACTGATTAGCCATGAACCACTGAACGGTGGCCTTTTTCTGTGATAAATTGAACTCTTGAAACTAAGCTATACAACTGTTTTAATTTTGACTATCAGCTTGTACAGACAGACCTTGTTTTTCATAGTAATAAAAAAACTTTGAACTACACACACAATGTTAACTTTTAAAAGCAATAAGTTCATTGTTACGAAGCCAACCATTTGATTATTTTCATTTCAGAATTATAACAGTCCCACTGGCAGCTACTCCATCTCGAAATAAATGTCACATTGTTCACGAGAAGCTTAACAGTTGCAACAAGTTGCCAAACTTTTTCTTGTATGAAGATCAGCGCCATCACTTTCAGAATGCCATCATTAATTTTTGGCACCTACAGAAAGCCAGCGGTTCAACATTCGGCCATTGCCTTGTAAATATATACAAGAAATTTCAGCTGCCATTGACGACCCAGGGGGGTGGCTCTTGCAAGATAAAGGAAGAAATGTTAGGAAATGCAAATTACTACAAAAGTTCGAAAGAACGGCCCGTCATTCGAGGTCATGGCACGCTAGGACTCTGTGACTTTATCAAAGAGAAAATAACCGACAGAAAATGTTCAGTGTTTACAGTCTTCAGAGATCCCTATGATCGATTAGTTTCCCATTACTTTTTCAATAGACAAATTGCAAAGCGGAGAACATCAGGTTATCAGTTAGCTTTAAAGTTAAATGAAACGATTAAAGAATGGATAAAACGATCGGGGTCCGCAGTATGGAGGGCATTCTCAAACGAGTGGAAATATGAGAAAAAGGATAATGGCAAAGAAAAATGCACAGAGTTGCAACATTTTAAGACCAGTGAGGAAAAATGGCCACCAATTGACGAGCATTTAATCGACATTGCGAATAATTTGGACAAGCAATTATCATTTATTGGATTGACTGAGGATTTACAGACGACCTTTCGTATGCTGGAAGAGGTTTACGGTTTACCCATTGTAGAAGTCTGTTCTGATTTGCACGTATTGCAGGGTACTTACGAAGATACCAACGCTACGGAGCAGCGCCCCCTCAAACTGGCTGCAAAGCGTGAAATAATGGAAGACCCGGAGATACAGCGTCTCGTTCAGTTTGAGGTTTTAATGTATGAAAAGGCAAAGAAAGTTTTCGAAGAACAGAAGAAAGTGTTCCTAAAAATGAAAGGATCGAGAAGATAGCGGAATTACACTGCCCTTCACATTTTCTTGCTCAATTCACTCCCTGTCTTGTCAAGGAGTGTGGTAATTTACATTCAAAGAAAGGTCATTTGCAAGTGTAGCGCCATTTTTGGACTGGGTTGATGGAAATGCCCCTTCTCAGTCGGGAAAATTGCCCCTTTTGAGGATTTCTCCAGTTTCTTCAGTACCTTTTTATAAGTACCTGGAGCAAGTATACTTCCAGACGGTTAACCTCCCCCCCCCCATGGTTTTCTTTTTAGTTCTCCAAAAAGGGCAAATACTTCAATAGAAAGACGTTCAAATTTTCTTCAATAATGACCCTTAATTTCCAAATGTTTTCCAATGAAGAGTAAAATATTTTAACCCTTTTAAATTTTATTCAGTAAAATGGCAAAGTTTTCGTAACTCAAAGCGCACCAAAATTGTGCATTCACCATTGCCATCTTCGTCGGGGGCTTCGGGTTGCTGCTATTCCCTTCGGAGAGCTTTGCCCCCCACCCTCCGTCAGTCATAAGCGTCCCTGGTCATTTGAGCCAATGTAAACAGTGGCTTTTGAGCTATAGAAGATATAGTGGGGAATGGACATGGCGGCAACTGTGTCGCCCGAAGATAGGCTTTATATATTCATTAATAGGACCATGTCAGTAGGTACGTTTGTTTTTTAGTAGAAAGTACACTGTGGGTCTGCTATATATACTCACTAGTACGTATCAACTTTGCTATAATAGAGTACCTTTTGCCATTGCTTTGTACTCGTTAGGCATGCATGTCTTCCCAGCATACAAGACGGGATTAAAGGGGATATGACATCCCCTCAAAACAAAAAGTTGCTAGCAACTCTCTGACCAAACATATTTAGGAATATCCCCAGAGTTCCAAAATTATACAGTTGATAACTGCACTTTGATTGACATTCATTCAAACGATACAGTCCCAACCTTGGTCAACAATAAATTATACAGTCAGCCGTGTTCCCAATTCAGCTCACACACACACACACAATATTGACAATATTGCCTCAAGCAATTTAAACTCAGTACAGGCCACTATGACTCTGGCTAAAAGAGGTGTATAAGACAGGAGGTTCAGTTTGAACTGGAGGAGCTAGAAGTTAACTGGTAGGGAGAATTGTTACTGTCTGGGGTGAGATTAGAGTGCCTCTAAAGGTTCTCTTTTCTCAGCCCAGACAGTGACAATTCTCACTCCTATGTTTACTCCTAGTCCCTCCTCTAATTTAAATTAAACCACCTGTTCAGTACATCTCCGCTTATTCTGAACAGAACTGGCTTATTTCAAACATTCTCTTAAGCGTGAAAGCTAAATATCATGTGTTTCTTTAATACGGGAATTACTAAAACACGTTAATGCATCTGACAATCTCGTTTTGCTTACAATCAAAGATAAAATATGTGTATGTAGTAAGTACAAATTTACCGGATATTCCATGTCTTCTTCATAACAAAATTTAATACAAAATAACTTAGCTGTTAAAAACTGCTTATCCACAAAATCACGTGGGTTGAAGAATAAGGTGTATGAAATCGGCCTGACGTTTCGACTGTAGGACAGTCTTCATCAGTGGGAGATGTAGTTCAAATTTAAAAGTATTAAAAGAAATACTGGGTGTATGTGTCTTCGAGGCACACTGTTTTGACGTCATCATGCCAGATTACTTGAACAAATGGACATAAACAAAATAATTTTCCAACTTCGAGGGTCTCGTTGCTAGGAACGAATATCGCTTGCTACGCAGTCGCTTTCGGCACTTTTGTAGATTTTTGCAGTCTGAAGTTTGTACTCAATAAACAAATTAAAGGTTATAGGTTACTAAAACAACACTGGACATTCGACACCATGGGACTTCCAAGTTAACATCTTTTTCACGAAGGCAATAATTAATAGTTTTGTTTTCATAAAGTACTTAATTTAATAATTTGGGACGACCGTCTGGGTAAAGGCTAATTACACACTTGTTTTTCAGAGATCGATACGTACCATTTAATAAAGGGATTCTTTACGTATTATTGCCGTACATAACAAACATTGAGGTAATATTCATCCCTGCTGTTGGAGTGGTACGAATCCCAATAATGGTCCTTGTTGTCAGTCCCATTACGTAAGATCGGACACGAAAACACGGCGCGTTTTGTGCGCAATCTAGTTTGTGCCACAGTCAGAATTTATAGGCTTTAAAGTGTATCCAGTCGGTTTTTGTTTATCCTACAACCCCAGTCACAAGGTCCTATAAGTACGTCCCTGCCTATAAGTTGATACAGGATCGGTATTCTGTATCAACTAAGATCAAAATATAACATTGTAAATAACAACACATTACCTAAGTAGGAAGATTTACTGCACATGCCTCAATTTTTGTTCTATTGGTGTGTGGTCGCCCCTGTAGTTTTCTGTGTATGCCGAATTTGTGTGTAAACTGAATTTGCATGTAAACCAAATGTGCGTGTATACTTATTTTGTGTTTATAAGCTGGGGCCACTTGAGTCGACTTGTCTCCAGAGTGATTTACTCTTCCCTGTTGTAGGTATTTTCGTACGGTACTCAGAGTACAACGAGGCAGGTTTGTAACTATTACAATCCGATCCGACCTGCTCCAGGGCCTCCATTTAATGCCCCCATCCGACACCAACATTACAGCTTTGACTGCCAGACTCGAGATATGAATTGACCTGGTGGGGCCAGCATCACAAACATGCAAAATGGATGCTTGAGGACGCGAGGACCTTATAACACGTATTTTTTTGTAGGAGGTGTGGTGAGGTGTAATTTTTTGGTACTTCAAAATAAAAATACTCGCGCAATGCTTATTGCGTAATTGTGACATTACAATGAATTTGGATGACCCCCCCCCTTTCCGGACTCCTGGCGATGCCAACGATGTAAATTTAGTCTTGCCTAAGAATGGCACAATATTGCACCATTTTGCATCTAAGCACACTTTCGTACAATTAAAATCTCTCAAAGGTGAGGGGAAGACCATCTGAAAAAACCCTGGTAAGGGACTGACACTATCGGCCTTTGTGAAAATATTACAAGGAGAACCTATTATTCTAAATGGTGGGGAGTGTGTGGGCAATATAGCAAACACTAATTCGTATAAAGTTGGCATGCATAATTATTGTTACTACGGAAAATTACATTGATTTCCTACATCTTAAAGAATGTTTAGACAAAGAGAATAGGTTTTCTTTCAAATGGTAGTTACGACGTGATCTCAAGCCTCTTTCTTTTCTTACATTTCATACAATCATACATACTTTAATGAGACCTTACAGGCAATTTTGCTGGTATAACGGGTTAGACCGTAACCGGTTTTGACTGATAGACCAGCTTTCCTTGATACAATGGAACCCGGAGATGGATCTCCGGCTGACTTTTTGAAGGGGAACAGGGGGTAGGGGTTTTGATGACACACCAAACTAGAGGGATGGACCGTGTTTGTGGTTGCCGTGCCCTCTCCTCTGCTCATCCCGTCTTAAAATGGCTTAAAATACCTCAGAATAGCAAAACAAGTCAAGAAAAATTACTCAAGAAAAAAAAAAAGAAACTTAAAAATGATGAATAGGAATAAGTCGGAATTGTTCGGGGATTATTACACAGAATAGTGTCTCTATAACTAATAGAAAATTAATAGTAACTATCATCAGTTACCACAGCTACCCACCCCAGCTTCTTCAACCCCCGTTCATTGTCCAACCCTATCTATGATTTTTGGGGGCTTATATATGAAAAGCCCGTTTCCGGGATTTTTTTAAAAAGTCGGGGTGGGGACCTTACAAGTGTCGGGGCACAGGACGACCCTAGTGATGCCAGTCTGACCGACGCCCTGACCCAATTGACAAAATGCTCTCGCATTTGCCCGAGGGGCTCGGGTATATGGTGAGGCCGGCCACCAACTAAACTCTAAAAAAAGACCTGCGTATCCGTCGCTGACTCGTCCCCAATATTTAACGGCATTTGCCCAGAGGTTATTTGTCCAAGGAGTATTTGTCTGGGGGAATTCGTCCGAGGGGGTCGGTTACCGGGTGGGTAGTTGTCGGGTGGGTTTTGTCCTGGGGTAATTGTTCAAAGGGTGTCCGTCCGGGTTGTAGTTGCCCTGGGAATAATTGTCCGGCTTGGTCCTTGTCCGTGGGGTAAATGACCGGGAGGTAATTGTCCAGGGGGTATTTACTAGGGGGGAATCATCTGGGGGGATAATATCCAGGGGTATCCGTCCGGGTGGGTATTTGTCTGGGGTGTTTGTCCGGTCACACACACAAGCCTGCACTGAGTTCAGTTAACAAGATTGTCAAACAGTGTATGGGAGCGTAATTGTGAACACGGCTGTAAAAAATACTGTTGACGCGAGTGGAGCTGTTTGAATGCATGTCAAAGTGCAGTCAGCAACAGTACTGCATTTAGAACACTAACGAAAGTTGGCCTGTTTTAACACCCTAAGATACATAACTGCAGACCTGAAATGACTCTGTCAATCATACCATCCGTTCAAGGAGAACTTCCAACACATGTTTGCATTACTTCGAATCTGTAGAAAATCATGACAGAGGTGTTGAATGTTATGGTTTAACAAATGGCATAATTGGCAGGCTTTTGAGGTTTCCGGTTAAGTAACTTAGGGTGTAAATACAGGGCAACCTTGTGAGTATATAAGTATATATATATATATATATATATATATACACATATATATATATATATATACGAGTGTACTTTTATACGTGACCATGAAAAGTTTACCCTTTCGAAACGTTGTGCAACCTGCATACTCATTTTACCTTATAAAATATATATATATGTTATACATATATATATATATATATATATATATATGTATAAACTGAAGTATGAGAATGCTTCGTGTTGGAATCGAACCAACCACCTCGCCGCTCAACATGCCACTTGCTCTACTACCAACTGAGCTAACCAGCTAACGAAGCATCTGTCGATAGAACTGGCGAATTTAATTCAAATACCACACGAGACAGAGCTCCTCCATCATTGCGTACGTTAATATATAGATAAAAATAAAAATGCAATCGGACGCACGATATATCAATCCATAAATGGTTATTAACACAATTGTGTCAGCTCATTAAAAACTGGTTAAATCAAAAAAGGTAAAATATATATATATATATATATTAGTTAGCGTGTTAGCGTGTAGTTGACTTACGACGTATACGATTGGTTGACAAATCAGCTGTATGCCTTTTTCGGTGTAACTTGCAATGATGCGCGCTTTTCCCCCAAACGAGGGAGCACTTTCTGCTCTGTGACATCATATGCATAAGTTCAATACATAAACATTCAAGTGCAACATTGTTCTACGACCCTCTCACTTTTGAACAGAAAGTAATGAGGAAACTTCTTCATTAGGATTGGGTGATATAGGATATATAAATATACATATATATATATATATATCTATATCTATAAATATATATATATACATATATATATATATATATATATAACGCTTATTCCCGTCCTCCCGTGACTGGGCACCTACCAAGCTCCAGCGATGGATTAAGGAAAGCTTACATATTACTTGGGAAACACCAAATCTTAACAGACAACTAGAGGGCCCATTGATCACGCTATTGAGCTAATTCTAAGTTTATTTCACATGCGTCACTGCATTCAACCAACAGTTGGTTTCAAGTCTAAGTCATGATTGCTTTGCTGCCTGATGATGAAAGTCGTTCTTTCAAAACATGTCGATATATATATATATATATATATGTATAAAGATATACATATATATATATATATATTCATTTTCACAATCAGTGGTGTAACTTTTGTATACTAGAGGTCAAAATTTCAAACATCACATTCCTGTGAGTTTTTATCAATTTCATGTGAGGAAATATCCTATGTTTTGAATAATGTACATTTTGGAGCTTAATTATTTTTAATTTTGGTGTATTTTCGTGATTTCTTCATTCTACTGGTAAAATTAGGAGGAAAAACATATTTTACAAAGCAAATTGTTTTCAAACAATTGAAATACTAGTCTTGGTGAAATTCAAAAAAAAAAAAAAATGGTACACTTCTTGATGAATTTGCAGTTATTACCATTGTCTTTGGAAATTTCATAAAAAATATGTGTATTTACCTTAAATTATCCCTATTTATATTCCCTTAGGGGACTGGCCAAGTGGAACAACTTGTATCAAAATTCCTTATTGAGGGTTATTATCAAAAACAAATCCCATAAAGATTGGTCCTTCTTTGTGGGGTTTGAAATTTTTACACATGAATGTTTCGGAGGTGACGTTAACATTTTATGTGTGTTTCGGAGGTGACATACCATGTTTACACATTACTTCCATAGCTGTAACTTCAAAAATCATACACAAACATTGATTTTCCTTTCTCAGAATACATTTAATGAAATTTCAACATGAATAATATGGAAAACTCCCATCGATGAGCAAATTACACAAAATGTCAAGCATGAATGAAATGTCAATGATTTATGAAACAGCACATATACTTTTGGCTTCCACTTAAAGTAAAGGAGAAAATAACTACATGCACACATTGCACAGAAACTTGTTTAATTGAATATGAAGATTTGAAGGGTAGCCATAAGCAATATTATACAAGTTTACAATGACTTTTTCCCAGTTTGTTGATTATTTTACAAACATTTTTTAACCAGATTGCTTTGTCTCAGAGCTGACAAGTGATGTTAACACGAGCTTAACTTTTCACTTCTAAATCTTTGATATTAAACAGGGTATACATACAACATTAAATTACTGTGGAATAGATGTTTTGTCAAATTATCTTATGATCTTAAATATAATATATTTATGATGAGCAAAACTCTGCAATCTGCAGTTTCTATATGTAGAGTAATTCAAGAATATATTCTGCACTGGTTCAAGTTCCTGTCCTGTTATACAATTCTTATCAAATGTAACTCCAGTTCTAAGCAAAGTGTTGCTGAAAAGGTTATCTAGCATATTTTACCACTGACAATTATTTCCATATATCAATTCTCAGCCTGGACTAGAAAAGGGCATATTTTTATATGTAATCTATATGCACTATACACACATACATGCTCTAGTTAATTTGTTTCGCGGGTGACGCTTGTTGTTAACAAGGATGAAATATATGCATGTAACCAGGAATATTTCAGAAACATTAATTCTGAACAACAGACTTTTGTGTTTTTGATAGATTGGACACTTACAGTACGAAAACAGTTGAGGAGAATGCTGAGTAAATCTGTCAACATATCTACTGTACGTACATTCAAAATGGAAATATAACATCGAACGTAAGAACAATGAAACAAGTAAAGTTTGCTTCGATCGACTGAATTACTGTGCAGCACATTTCTGATGCACAGTGGTGTTCCCAAGTTACTTCAGCACTACTTCACCATATGTAGCCTTCAAAACTGACTCAACATCCTCTTCCAGAGAGTTTTAATGTAGTGCTCATCCTTTCATTGATACTGAAGGTGCCTTCAGGATGTAGTACTTTTGGTACAGTAGGTGAAAAAAGTTTTGCAATGAGATGTGTATCTCTCTTGGTCTTGCTCATAATTTAATCTTTGCAAGTGTCTTGAATAACCTACAGTAAACAAAAATAAAAAGATAAGTTAAAAAAGAATTAGTAAAATTTCTGTCCACCGGGTATGAGCAGACACCTAATGTAAAAGCTGTACAGTAAGATAGACCTGTTTGATAATGTAGGACACATAAACAAATAACAGGAAGACCACAGATCAGGACAGAAAGATATAACATAAAAGTGAAATGAAGGAAAACTTATTTTATTATTAATTTCTGTTAGTGTACCTCAGTATTCTATTAAATCATGTATAAAGGCTCTTTCTAATCACTAAGACAGTAGTTTTGTTACTGAATTTTTAAATTCAAGCACAATAACTGTTGAGTTTTCCTTCACATTTGCAAAGTCAGTTATGTACTTAACATAATGAAAGATACTATATAGGCGTGGGAAATATTAGGATTTTTATAATTTAGCTGATGTTTCAAAATAAAGTTGGCATGACTGCTTACTCCCTTTAAGGTGTAAGCAGCCCACTGTATACTAGTCTGGGTGTAGGTAGGGGAGCATCTAAATGGTATAGCTTATTAGACTATCCTATGGCACCTCACTTCAAGCTTAAATGTCTCTGTGATTATTATGAGATTTAGACGTAGTACTCAGAATTGACTTACTACGCTAAGTGAAATGCATGATTCTACATACAGTGTTAGCTATTTGCAGTTACTAAGGAATATTTAGCTCATAATTCTGTCAAAAAGGCATCAGATACTCTGTCACTAGATGGGGTAAAGCGTGATACAGATTTCAAGTTGTGTCAGTGCAGCTCATCTGTTGTAGCTTACTGTAGGACCTGGTCACTATAAGACAGAGCCTTTCCCTACAGCTATTGTATACGTCATCATCAGAGCTGGATGACTCAAGACCAGTCTCAGTCTCGAGTCCCGATTGCCGTGACTCGTTACATGGTATTAGACGTGGAATGTAGGACTCAGACTCGAACGACCTGATTCAGGAACTCAAGCAAAGACCACGTACGAGATCGACTGTTTTTTTCTCACGACCACAAAACTCATGTCGGAACTTTAAGTGCATGCAAAATGTCTTTGCTGAAAATGTTACGTACACTATGTGCACGTACAATATTGTTGCTACATGTTACGTACGGTAGTCAGAGTGCAGTGTGAACAGTAAACACGCAATCTCAAGCCTACAAGGCTAGTTTGAAGATAGCACGGATCTAACACGAAATGTTAAACACAATGTACATTCTGTATACAGTTCTGCATGCAGTGCATGTTAGCCGAGTGTATTAAAACTTCTGCCCAGCTTTAGGAATGGTACAGATAGCTGGCACAAGGTCTTTCGTGACTCGTACACACAGCAGTTTCAGTAGTTCTAACATCTATGTTCATAAGAAGAAATTGGCCTTTTGTTTTGTAAAGTTTAACTTTTGTTAGGAAGCACTGATCTAACCATCTTTAATATAAGGGGAAGGAATAAAGGTTTCATTGCAGTTCTCGTTCTTTTGCACTCCAAACAACAGAAGTCAAGTTACACAGGGGTTCGGGGACTCGGACTCGGACTCGGGCCTTAGGACTTGGACTCGGACTCGGATTCCAAGGACTCAGATTCGAATTGAGTGAACTCGACTCCAGTCCAGTACATATATATCATGAGCTCAGACTGGTATATATCCAGTTACCAGAACTCGTCAGAACAGCAGATACACAATGCATAACTTCAAGCAAATGCAGTTCCAATAAGAGCAGTGCAGTATCATGCCATACTAGGAGATCAGGTCCATCTTATTTTAAGATTTCTAAAAATAGCCTCAATCAGAGGCCACCGAGGATAGAAGGGTTGCACTGATATATTGCAAGAGGCCGATCATACCGATACCCATATTTCAGTTCTCAATATCGGCCAATAACAATCTGCTACTAAATACTGAGGTAAAATACTGAATCTTTCATTAAAATACACTCAAATAGTGTACCATGTTCATGACATATAGGATGATAAATATCAGGCAGGTAATACCAGCATTAGAGGTAAATTTTGCCAACACCAATACAAGATGAAAACGGGATTCATATCAGCCGATACCGATTGTGAATACTGATATTAGATCATTCCAACACTACTGACCTGGTGTAAGTGTGACTACACTACTGTATTTCAATGGCAACAGTAAGAGCTGCACCAATTAGTTTGTGTGTTAGGATTAACAATATTACAGATCAGTTAGCCTGTATGTAAACACTTTATGTCACCTCCAAAACAATAACAAAGAGTAATAATCAAAATGTGCAAAAGTAGGAAATATCAGTTCTGTCGAGTACTAAACACATTTTGTGGTGTCACCATCATTCTGGAAACACCTGTAATCAATGGAAAAGAGCTTGATTCCATCAAATTTCTAAGTGACTATTGGATATGTGCAAACACATGCCCTGTTTTCGAGTAAGAAAAAAGTGGATAAACCAAATAATATGCAGGTTATTACTTATAATTCATTTCAGAGCTTGGCAAATGAACTCTGTAGTTTTAAATATTGTTTTTAAAAGAAAGCAACCTATCACTAAGTATAATAAAGTTACATGGGCATGAAAATGTTAAAACAGGCTGTTAATATTGATTTGTCACCTCCGAAACACAAAATTAATTCTTTTTTCTGTGGACATGTCTATGTTGTAGTGCATATAGCTAACAATCATTATATTGTTTAATGTACTAATAGTTTGGTACTGCTGTATAGTGTTAAGCCAGGAAAGGACTAAAAGAAGATGATAAAAATAACATTATATCTTACCTGTTTCGGAGGTGACAGGTGTTAACGGAAAGTTAAGAATCTTCCCCAAAATTGAATAACATAGTGTATTGCCACAATTTTATTTTCAATATGATGTTTGTTGGTTGGCTTCATTTTAGTTTGTACAAAGAAAACATTATTGACTGTTAAGAACTTAGAGAAGATCTCATTTGTTTCGGAGGTGACAAAAAGTTAACGGAAAAGTTAACAATGGATTTGACATTTACCTGAAGTGTAATAAAAGTTGTGAATGACAAAATTTATGAGCTCCAATTTTTAGCCAAACTAGTTGTTCTAATAATTTAAATATGAAAGGAAAATATTTACTGAGTAGTATTGCACCACTTGCAATTGTAAATAGGTACTACCGGTACCTATTAACGGAAAATGTCACCTCCGAAACATAAAGTTTAATTGTCTGGTCTTTCAGAAAGGAAAGGAAGGACACCAGGTAAATGCAATGGAAATCAAGTTTGATCTGTCATCTATTGGACCTGGACCTGGTCTTATCCCGCCAGGAGGATAATCTTTTTGTATATTGCAGTGTGGATTCTCTGCTATTCGACCACTATGTCATCTCCTTTTGCATGCAGTGCCCTAAACCAGTAACTCATAAAATCAAGATTGTCTCACAAGCTCAACTCTGTCGACAAAATGGCGTACCAGTCTGGCCTGTCTGCTACTTTCAGATCCGTCCCCGTTGGCACTGATGTCAACGAATTGACTGTCTTCTACAATGAGGTAACCAGATCGATACTGGACAGGCATGCTCCCGTCAAAGTCTCTACTCGCAGATTTTGGAAATGGTACCCATGGTATAACACTGACATCCACGTGGCTCGTCGCCAGCGTCGTAGTCTCGAGAGAAAATGGCGCAAATCCCGTCTTGATAGTGATCGTTAGAATTATATTAAGCAGCGAGCCCTCACTAATCAGATGATGGACAAATCGAAACAGGATTATTACAGGGGTCAGCTTGAAAATGCTGACAGTAAGACCACATTTAAGAATGTTAATAACCTGCTAAACAAGAATGTACAGATTCTGCCTTCCCGTGATTCCGCAATAAGACTGGCCAATGACTTTGCCTCTTTCTTTGAAAATAAAATCAAGGTGATTTACCAATCATTTGAGGAGGGCACTTTACATATTAGCGCACCTGTTTCCCTCTCTCATGATTCGTCCGTGTGTACAATTTCCAAATTTAATCTATTGAGTGAGGCTGACGTCCTCCATGCGATCAGTAAGGCACCCACTAAGTTTTATACTCTCGACCCTGTACCCACTTGGTTCTTGAAACAAACTGTGCATTCTGCCGTGCCTATCATTACCAATGCCATTAACGAATCTCCAAGTACGGGTGTTTTTCCGCATTACCTCAAGAGTGCCATTGTTACATCCATTATCAAATGGCTTCTCTGGATCCAAATAACATGAAAAACTATAAACCGGTTTCGAATATACCTTTTCTTTCCAAGCTTGTTGAGAAGCAGGCTGTGAAAACGATAAACGATCACATGGTGAGAAATAATTTGGGCGAGAATTTGCAGTCTGCGTAAAAGCCTGCCCATAGTACAGAAACGGCCTTACTGAAAGTCAAAAATGATATTATGTCGTCAATTGCCCAGCACAAAGGCGTTTTTCTGGTACTTCTTGACCTTAGCAGCGCGTTCGACACTGTAAACCCCAGTTTGCCTGTCAGTAGGATGGAATCTGAGTTGGGACTAAGAGGGGTCGTTGTAAATTGGCTTAAATTTTATCTGTCTGATAGAACAAGCAGAGTTTGTATTAACGGGATGTTTTCTAAGCCTTCTGAACAGGCTTTTGGATTACCCCAGGGTTCCATTGTGGGACCTTCGGCTTTCACTATTTATACGCTACCACTAGGTAAGATCATAAAATCTTTTGGGGTAAGTTATCATATGTATGCTGATGACATACAACTCTATATCTCTTTTGATCCTAAGGATCCCATATCCATTGCCTCTTCACTTAATATTTTGTCCTCATGTATTGATGCTATCAAAAAGTGGATGCATACTAATTTTCTCAAACTAAATGTGGATAAAACTGAATTTTTTGTTGCCACTTCTCCATATCACAAGCGTAGCATGGAGCCGGTTTCTTCGCGGGTTGGTGACAAATCCATCAATCCCTCTGAACGTATTCGCAGTCTTGGGGTCGTTTTTGACTCCCAGATGTCTATGCAGGAACAAGTAGGATCTCTATGCACCAGCCTCACCCACCAGCTCTGCAATATCTCGCGAATGCGTCGTTTCCTTGATTTCGACACTTGCCACCTTGTCATTGGGGCTCTTGTTCTGTCTAGGCTGGATTAAGCTAACGGATTACTACTTGGCTGCAATGCGACTGACATCCGCAGGCTACAACGTATTCAAAATTGGCAGCCAAGCTGGTTTGCCAATCTGCCAAGTTTGACCTTGCTACTCCTTGCTTACGCCGACTGCATTGGCTCCCGGTACACTTAAGAATAAGCGCACCGCCCCAGCCTATTTGGCTAATATTTTAATACCTTATTGTCCCGCTACAGCTAGTTAACATTCTGCTTGTGACACCTCACGCCTGGCTGAACATAAACCCCACCCAAAGATTTCTTCATTCAGCAACTTCTAGAACCTTTTATTATGCTGCACCCTGCATTTGGAATGACTTGCCATCTCGGATTAGGGAAACGGAATCACTACATACTTTCAAGAAAAGATTAAAGACTCACTTGTCCTCCACGTCGTAGATCTCTATTGCTCCTGAACCCGAGTCCTCTTTTTATTGTTTGTGTTTGTGTTTTTAGTTGTATTGTTTCAGCGCTACGATCTCGATGAAGCAGCGCTTTGTAAGTAAGTAAGTATATATACATATATATATATATATTATCATCATCACCATCACCATCACCATCACCACCACCACCACCACCACCCCCCCCGCGCATATAGTTTTCTAAACGCTTTCATGTATATATGTCTGTTTATGTACTACTTCGGAAGTCC
>WURT03667580.1:0-13828 GCA_009936505.3 Holothuria glaberrima | reverse complement strand
TATGTCTCCTCTAATGTCAGCCCGCACTATACAAATGAGGCCAGCTGAGCGGTCAGTATCACTCAATTTATAAAACTAGCATGTAATTCAGAAATCTACTGCGTAAAAATTATCGTCTCATTTTCAAAGAAAAAAGCAGAAAACACTGATACATGCACATAATATTTATTAGCTTTTAACTTGGGTAGGTTAAATAGCTATCCAAATTAGAGTATAGTGTAAATTTGTTGTGGAGCTGTGAATAAAATAGCATTACCTGATTAACGCAAGAGTTGTTTGACAGCTTCTCGCTACGTCTCGTGTACATATGGGGTTGTAACTCCATTTGGGAATGGTTTCAGGATTTTAACTGCAGTGGAAGATAGCAAGCACAACTCTCTTAAAAGGAAAATGCAGTTCCCCAATAAAGAACTGTATAGTAGACTATCCTATTTCCTGAATGGCTCTTTAGAATCATGTGATAGTATTTTTCTCACTCAATTGTCAAATTTACAAGGAGCAACTGCTTTGTTTACCTTGAATGCAATATTTATGTCCTAAAGTATCATGAAAGATACTTGAAAGAGAAATAAGAAGAAATTTGTGATATTTAGCTATTGTTTCAAAATAAGTTCCGGGCGACTGCTTCTGCTTCTGACCTTTAAAAAAAAACCTTTAAGAAATTGTCCTTACACTCGTTGGTTCTAATACTCTTTCAGAAAAATATATGCCATGGCGGGCTATTAAAAATATGAAGGGTACAAAGAAAATATTGACGTAAATCGTGGAGAAATTTACATGGACGTTACGATTTATTGATTTTAATATGTAATCAGTTATGTCATCTCGCAATTATTAGTTTTCTGCCAACGCAACTATGGTGTTATAGCTTACTGTACATTAAAAACTCTCTGATCTCAGTAAAAATAGTAAAGAGAGTAAAAACTTCTCCCTATTAAGTTTACTTCTAGCCTCTCCTCCAGCTTAAACAAAAACTACTGTCTGAGGACAGAGTGAGAGTAGCCTGCACACAGTTTCAATTGATCAAGGCCATATAGTGACACACAGCCGTGTGTGAGCTTAATTGGGAACTGCAAAAGTAATCGTAGACCAACTGACTAACCAGAGTGGAGATACAGTGTTTGAATGGATATCAGTCAAAGTGCAGTCATCATTTAGAGCTATATAGGGCTATTCAGTCCAAGACCGTAGTTGCTAGCAACTTCCTGGAGGGATGTCATATCTCCTTTAAACGTATTATCTATCCGTGCATTCATGACTTATTTTGCAAAATATCTTTTCGAAACATCTTTGTACTGGATATTTTCAGATTTGTCTCCGTATGCTAGCCTTTTCAAAGACCCGTAAACATTGCAACCATGCTTACGGTGTGAGCACAATATGTGAGTGTGAGTACACATCTGTCTGAAGGAACACATGTACAAACAGCCAATTTTAACTTTTCAAATCCGTGAATATGAGTAGAAATCCATTCTTACTATTAATAGTACAGTTGAGTATGCCAAAGCGTGAGCACGATTATATCTCACTATTATACCCGGCGACCTCAATGCTGAACGGAAATTTTCTCCGCAGCTTGTGCGGCGAGTATAGGGTCAACAAAGTGAAACGGTGCGCCTTAGATCCGCATTGAGTGCGGAAGAGCGTTACAACCCGTTTTCACTGCGCTTGCATACAATCCGTTCCCGATCCCTTCGACGTAAACTAAAGCCCAATTGATACTTCCAACGCATCATACTACCGTGTATCTCGATTTATCTATTTACGTCACAGATAAGTAGGACATTTACATAGAAACTTAAGCCGGTCTACCTAATGGTTTCTTTTTTTAGTATGGGAAACCTACATAATAAACTATATGTCATATTATACATGAAAGCAGTTTTCCTAACCTCCAAAGGTATAAAGCTCCTGAAAAAATAATGGGGGCTTGTTTGTGTTTAATCACATGTCATATAGCCTTCCACGCGAGAGACTCTGGTCCTTATTTCCATCGCTAATTGAAACGCGATGAATTTAAATACCTTTGATTGAAACTTAATAAAGGAAATTGGTGCATGGCTTGCCCTTGTAAAATAAATGGATTCCTTGAATGTGGGTCATAGGCAAAGCTCTTGATCCAGCTGAGGTGAAACAAACGCCATGTTGACAGGAAGAAAAGCGCAATATCTGAATATACAAGCCTCTGTTACAATTGGTAATTATCACCTGAATAACAGTTCCGCAGACAACCCTAAAGTTCGTTATGTTATTGTAGATCTGTATTCGTCTTACTTTGAAGGTCATGTGACCAGTTTTATTATCAAATGTTAATCAAAATTGCATAGAAATAAATGCTTTCCCCAATTTTCATGCATTTCTAAGATGGTCTTCTGATAATAAACTATCTAGAAAAGCAGACTAATCAGCTTTTACTCAACTAATTCTTAATTTCCATTCCTAATGAAATTTTTATATGTGTTGATCAGCAAATACTAAGCATTGTCGAACAACGGGCTCCACAATACTGCAACGAATATAACACAAAGACTGTATCATAATAACGCTTTGTATAACCCATTTCCACACAATGAAAATAATCAAATTTTAGGAAGTTTAGACTTTATCCAATTTGAAAGTTACTTATATTTGAAGGAAAGTAGAACTCTAATTGGCCATTTACAGGTTTAAATTCAGTTAGTTTCATATCATCTTGTATCATCCTATCATTAATTGTGTATGCTTCTAATGTAGTATTCTTTACATGGAACAATTCCATAAAATCTCTGTTGTTTCCGTATACTGAAGGATAAAATGTGACGTATAAGCTCCAGATAATGAAAGTGTAACTGTTTACCAAATAAACTGCGTAGATACTGGTAAAAGAGGCATACCATCTTACTGAAACGATGCTAGTAAAGTGACGACTGGTAAATTAATATCACATTTCCACCCAACGTATTTAAAAAATGGTATTGATTGATCGCATTTTTTATTCCAATCATTCGCAACATGGAAAACGCTTCTTTGCGAAGTAAAAACTGTTTCCCTTGTTTCCCATTACGTATTCAATACAATTTCGTACGTATCACCAGGGGTATCACAGAGCAAGGTAAATTTAACTTTATAGCATGTCTTTCATTTTAAGCTTATCGGATTATTCGCGCTTAAAGAACAAAACCATTTTAAAGGTCACAACTATAACGACCAGGTTGCTTCGAATATTATTTTAAATCTCATTTTCTGATATTACCTTAAATTTTATTTTCTTCCTGTCAAAATAATTTCTTTTCACACTTGATGCCGAACAAAATGTTGGATTTAATGAAATGTTTTATTAAGCTGTTAAGGATAGGGAAACAAGCATGTCGATCATCTATAAGAGCCTGTACACTGTTGAAGACAGCTTGTCTATCTCTCAAAAGTATTCGAAAACTACTACATGTGTACGCGTCCTTTAAATCAAAAATCGGTAAAAGCAACATCATCTTCACTAGTTCACCTTAAATGATTTCACATGGACATATTAGGCAAAGAGATACTATAGGGAGCTTGCACGCATGCAAGAGTCAAATTACGCAACCACCTTCTGGAGGGCAACAATACACGCGGACGCTAGGTCATGTAGTAAAGCAATGTGGTGCGTGGCGCATTGTCCTCCAGATAAGAACAACTAGCGTGTTTGATGAATTTGACCTTTTGACCTTTGGTGCAAGTTCCCTATGTTAAAAAATAATAGATGAAGATATCCCACTGTACTGAAAATTCCTTAGAAAGTATTTTTGCACCTTTCACCCAGCTGTCTCAAGACATACTTCTTTCAACTTTTGCCGAATCTGAGATAGTCATTAACTATGCAAAATTTGGGACGCTGTTTTGTCAACCTTACGTGAATTCCCTCATATTACTTGCCAGCTGCTTTGTGATTTAGTTTGTGATGTAAATGATTTTGACATATTTAACAACTGTTACGATTCTTGCAACTGTTCAAGTTCAAACTAAGCCCCTCAGGGCATGTCAACAGTTCAACTCTCCTTGGCATGAAGGTTTCACAAAGACAGGGTAACATAATATCTTTCCAGTCTCAGCCTCACGCGTCACAGATTTGCATATTTAACCAATTTTCATTACCAAAACTCATAACCAAAAAAACTCGTTTAGTGGTCAATGTATGATGATTTCGATGGGTATTGAGGTTATTTTTTAAGTTTTCAAAATTTGTGGCTTCAAATAAGCAGACATGGTCTTTCTTCTAAGTCCACAGACATTTAAAGGTCCAAAAATGTTGTTCCACACTGTAAAAATTCCCTCAACCGTGAGGTGTTAGGGCACCTCCCTGCCTTAACCACTGTACTGTAAGTTTGCTTCAAGCCCTTCGTCCAAATAAAAAAAAATATCTGTCTGCTGCACCTCCACAAAAATAATACTATCTCGAAGCAAACTTTGGTTTTCGTCCTTCGGCTCTTCGCCAGAGTGTGCTGAGTGGAAATTGCTCAAGGTCAGATTCTGTTGAGAGCATTAGGAATAAAACTTCCAATTATATTTATAACTTGACCATACGGGACAAGTCTCGATTCTAACCAAAGTATTCTAAAATACTGCTAGAATTTCATTCAGAAGGTCATATTCTGTCGAGTGCATTAGAAATAAAACTTCCAATTATATTTTTAACTTGACCATACGGGACAAATTTCCACTCTAGGCAAAGTATTCTAAAACACTGCTAGAATTTCATTTGCTTCGGAATACGGAGGAGAAATATATTAAAAATTAAAGATAGCAGCAAAGACACACATTTTCCGGTCACTTCGCGGCCCACTAGACGACGCTCTCGGCCCAGCGGTTGAGAAAACGCTGAACTGTATCACTATCAGTATCTGACAAATCATCATTGGTCAACCAGAGTGAAGCTATTGTTTACATTTATGTAAATTAGGCCGTAGTTACTAATAGTGAACAGAGATATTGAAGTTCCTGAATATGTTTAGAATTATACAAAAGCCTCTTTAAAATTATTTTTACTATCTTGATCAAAATTAAAGTGAAAGGATAAATGTTAGGTGGAAAAGCCGTGTGACGGAAGACAAAGAAGCTGCTAGGGAGACTAGGCCTGTACGTTTAAATCCGACAGTGGTTCCCAACCGGGGTGTTATCGCCCGGGGGGCGTTTGCACAAATCAGGGGGCGATGAGCGCTGAGGGAGCGGCAGAGGGGGGCGTTTTGAAAAAAATGGGATACTCAATTTAAACCAGGGCTTTACAAGATTCCAAAAGCTTTTCTGTAGCTGACCTTTCAAAGTAGTTCGCACAAAAATGAGATGAATGGAGTCAACAAGTTGAGTAGGTTTAATACTCCCTTCCCAGATGACACAAAATCGTATCTACTGTAACAGTGTTTAATTTCAATTTTTCCTGCATGGACCCTTACATTCCCATAAGTGACAGTGAAAGCGATGACCGAAGGGGCCATGGCTAAAAATCGTCCGGCCGCTTTAACCTCGAATGTATTTTATATTCCTTGCAGTACATAAACATGACATACTGACAGAAGTAACAATTGTAGGTAACTGTAATAAAATAGATAACCAATTAGGAATGTACTATGAAGTAAAACTTATAACTTATAAAAATGTTTTCAAAAATGCATTTTTTTTTTGGTGCGCCAATTCCACTTTATTTCAAAAGCCCATGTCACCCCTACCATCCTTCTTCCTCCCGTGACAGGACAAGTCCCTTGCAGCATCAAAGGGAACTCCCGTTATTTATTTTTGAAATACAAAATAGACTAAGACTGATTTTTGTAATCTTTTTAGTTCGTATTTAAGGTTATTAGGTAATTGAAGATAGCCAAATTTGACTGACAGTGCGTCATTCTCGTGTCAACATTACCGTAAATACCTGACAGGTTCCGAGGGGGGGGGGGACCCAGTCGCCCACTTGGAGGTTAACCTTTGGCTTATTTTGGAGGACAGTCCACATCTCGATCCGCCCCTGGCATGTGTTAAATACCAAAGACGTTGCTCCACCCCTGATCGCGATCAAGTCTTCCAGCTTTTGTAAATCCTGGGTTGAAGAGTCGCCATCTCGAAAGGGTGTCAGCGCTGCTGTTTTGCTGCCCTAGGTCGGACTCACACGTAAAAACGATGTATGTGTAGGTCTAGCCGTTTATTTCAACATGTTTTATTATTGTCGTTTCATCCATAGCAATAGTAAGGTATAGATAAGGGGGCGTTTGCCCGTCCCCATCTGGTGAAAGGAGGTGTTTAGCTGCAAAAGGTTGGGAACCACTGGTTTAAATCAGTGATTCTCAAACTTTTTAAATTACCGCCCCTTCAACCATTTTAAACGGTCCCAGTGCCTCCTACCCCTCCCCTCGTCCTACCATTCATACATAGTTGGACGTTCAACAATATTTTTTCTCAGTTAACTATATAATCCAAACGTGGAAGAAAATGGAACTTGGGGTGGAGTTTTAATATTTCTAATGTAATTTTTGGTCACAAAATTTATTTTGGGGAGGGAGAGGGCGAGGGGTCTTGCATGGTGGGGTGGAGGGAGAAAGAAGCGGAGGGAAAGAACTAGCGGAAGGGAACAGACTCCCTGGATGCCTTATTGTGCCCTAAATTGCTGCAGTGTCGTAATCGCCAGGTACCCCCAAATCAGTGCCTACGCCCCGTATCCCCGTGTACTCTGCAGCGCCCACCTGAGACTTTCCAACGTCCCCTGGGGCAGTAGGGACCACTTTGAGAACCACTGGTTTAAATGGAAGTCGGCCCTACACGTCATAGACACGTCTATAAACTAACACCAAGGATAAAGGGCGATTATAATATTAGTTCTGCAAGTATTATTTCTGCCTGATTGCATTGTGCGAACATGCATTTTGTAGGCTTCGTGCTCAGTTGTTGATAACCATCAGTTGTGTAGTCCGAGCAAAGTTTCCGTTCAGCTCGTAGTTACGAAAAATGCCATTAGGTGAAGGCAGCTCTATGTAGCAGGAGCCAAAGAGAGGAACTCCGCAGGCTGCCAACTATCTGGGGATTTAGGACAGACACAGTCGGGCGCGAACATTTTTCCAAAATGGCTTTGCTTATTCACTGTATTTCATCTGTAGTGTCTGGAGAGGTTGTTTTGATTTTTCTTGGAATGGTATTATATTGAGATACCGGATCTTGTTCTACATTGAAACATACAATGCGGATCATTATACAGTTATGCTGAAGAAAGATGTCACATGAGGCAACAACATTAACATTCCTGAAGAACAATTTCACGTGACGTCATATTTTTTTCCATAGTGCTTACCTTATGTATATGACGTCACAGAATAGAAAGTGCACCCTCCAATGGAAGCAAGCGCATATCGTTGCACCATCATTGGAGAAATAAAGTTGTACTTGCTTGCTTGCTTACTTTCTTGCTTGCTTACTTACTCACTTACACTAACAAATGTAGATAGCCGATATGTTTACCAGTCGGATACCCGCGAAAGTCTAATTCACGCGCAAGCCGAATCTACGTCGTGTGTGTACTTTGCTTCATTGTTTTGCCGCCAGAATAAGGTCTATTAGAGTGTTCACGCTTACGTCACTGGTTGGCATTGGTTGGCATAGAGCATGCGCAAGAATACATGCGTGTATGTTAGGTGTTGCGCGTGTAAACGTTTGAGCGATTGCACGCAGAAAGTAGACGAATTGGAATCTACCTTTCATTGTGACGACAGTGTAAGCGCACCTTACAAACTCTTTTGACACCCAGCTGTGACGGCATTTGTTTGTAAACACTGAATGAGTCTATTTGGAGATATACCGAGACTAATATGTTGCGTTGCTAAGCGCACATTCAGCGCGTAGCGTGTAAATTATGGCAAGGAATGTGTTCTAAATCTTTGCTTCATCTTCATGACCATTGTATGCACTCGTGTACAACTGCGTATTTCCAGCATTGCCGTTTTGCTATAGCTATATGTAAAGCGTGACGCAGGTAAAAATATGCCTATTGGTTACGTAAATTCTTAGCGGTCTTACACCGAGGAAAGTCAATGCGTTTCTTAGACTTCAAATATCAAAAAAGTCAAATTTTAAAGATTCATCGAAGTAATTCTTTACCACAAATGTAAGCCCTATGCCCCTTTCGTTAAGATCAAAGTTACTGGTTAGCGGTGGAAAGGGATAATTAGCGTGGCAAAGTCCGTGTGACCATTGCTAGCGTCATGTGACATTAACTATTGTAATATTGTGGTCTCCTTAATATAAATAAATATATGAGATTGTTTCCTTTTTTATACAGAAATTACACGAAATTTTTTTCGAACGAAGTTTTCAGTTGGATAAATCAATGTTTTGCCAGTATGTGTGCCCCTACCACGATAATTTCCACAGTGACTCAGTTTAGTAAGAACCGTTAGAAAGAGTGTGCAGTTAGTTGGTTACTAGTTATTTAGATGAGATTTTACAGCTCAGTTTTTAACCAATTGGTTCAAGTCGGGCCGGCCACGGACTTTCTTCCAGTTGTGGCTCACTGGCTTTATTTTCCCTACTCCGTTGCTTATGCTGAGCACCAAGCACAATAGCAGTAGGTTCCATTTTTCAGTAAAGTCTTTAGTATGACCTGGCCAGGATTCGAACCCCGACCTTCCGGCTGCAAGTCGGATGCCCTAACCACTTAACCATGCAGTCGGTTCTTAGAAAGAGTGTACACCGCACGCGGCTAAATCTGCAGTGAGCTTCACATGAATCACATTAAGTCGGAAGAAAAGGCCGTTACTCCCCTTTTATATTGATATCCCTAGAAATCTAACAACATCATTGCTAATCATAAGATGTGAAGTTTATTTGAATAATAATGACGACGATGTCGATAACTGTGAGATTGACCCTTGTCAGCAACCACATAGAAAGAGAAGCGAACAAAATTTTACGGTCAGCCGATCGCAGGGCTTGCAGCAACCCCATGTTGCTACCATATGTTAACACACAAGCGTTGGGTATTCCACGCGTCGTGTTGGTATCCTTCCCGCAACGACTTTGACGCAGTGGGTGCCTTTAAACACATTTGCAATTGAGCCTATCGTGAGGGGCCTGTTTTTGGTCTTTTACCACCCGAGTCGCATGGTTAAAAGATAAGATTAAAAGTCAGGACCCCTTCACATCAGGGTTACCCCGACTAACACTTTACAGAGAAAGACAGACGACAAGTTTCCTAGTTTGTTACAGTCCATAAAAAATCCTTACATGAAATCAAAGGTAAAAAGAAACAACTTTAATGGATGAAAGTGCCAAGTATTTCCCTAAGTTTACAACTTAGAAAACATTGTAATATATCATTCGTTAGGGTCCAACTTCAGCTATTATTTTCATGCCTCATCTAAGTGTGCATTAATTAATTATACCCCTCACGCGTGCTATAATAAGATAGGTCCCAGTCTCATTCTCTGACAAGACACTTACTTTTTGTGAGATTCGCGTTGTTTGTTCTAGGAGTAAGAGCTGTGTAAAACTTTTACATTTGAACTTTCCTTAATCGATCTCATTACTCGTAAATTAGTCGATTTATATACGATATACACTAATTTCCATTGACACAAGTGTGGCCAACAACAACCACAGACGATGTTAGTTGTCAAACTTGATCAGTCCTAACGGAGAAATCAATAGTGAATCACTCATTGAAATACAAGTTTTTCCTGATATCCTCCCTAAAAACAGAAGGGCCCCAGTCACCGTATGAGTTGAGTAGCAATGTCTTACCAATGTCCGACATAAAGACTACCAGGGGCAGGGGCTGCCTCAAGGTTACGCTTGATTTAATCAATTGTATGTCATGTCTGAAAGAGGAACTGTGTAATCGTTTTGTTTTGTAGATGCGAACGACTGACAAAGAGGCCTCCTCCTGTGAACATATTGGGGACGCTGTTTATCAAGATGTCTTTGGAGAGCTTGATTTGGTCCATCTCCTTGTGCTGATCAAAATGCAGATCTAGATTTCTATATTATGGTGGAAAAACTTTAAATGAAATCAACTTTTATAAATAGGTTGCATAATTGATTTAAGTTAGCGAATGCAACTTGAGGACAGTGGAACAAATCACGGAAGTGATTTAATCGATGAAAACACCTTTTAGATCTTTAATCCTACGCAATTTTCTACACCTTAAATAACCAACCTTGGTCATCTAAAACCCACTTTATACGATGTTTGGTCAACTTTTGTTTTTAAGCACAAATTACGTGGCATTGACAAGTGTTGTTTTAACCTACTTTAACTTTCTTGAAGAGAGGAACGTTAGAGTGGGACCCAAAGTTTTCTGCTTTGTAAATGCTGAATTCTGCTTTCTTCTGCTTTTCTAATTGACATAATCAGTTTTATTAAACTTTCTTAATTTAGGCATTTTCGAAAGTTCATATTGTTTCTCAAACGCTGTATAAAACTTCAACTTCTAGAGAAAAAGACATTGCAAACTTGGCTCTGTTGTTCTGTTGTAGCATTGAGGACTTGCTACAAGTCGCTGACTGATGATGCTTGAATGTCAATATCATGATAAACAACAAAGAGGATTTTTATTTGCTGTTTGTAAAGGATTTTTATCTTTTGACATTTTATTTTTTAAAGGGGACTTACATTTTAATTTTTAAAGGGGACTTAAATCTACAAGGATATTTCTTCTATTAAAGGTGAGGGAAAGATTGAAATAGCATTAACAACACGACGTAAGATTTTTAATTATTGAATGCGTATTAACACATTCAATTAATGAACCAGGAAATACACAATACAGCTGATCTGGATAAACTGATGATACCTTTTATAAACAGAAAATTTAGTGATATCCGTTTTCCTCTTATTTAAAATATTTTCGATGGTTTTATCTCAACTTGCACTATTGTACATTGATTTGATGATATAAAATCTACAGGCGAAAAATATAGCGAATTGTATATATCAAACTTTTTTACGAGAAAGCAACTTCATTTCAGTTAACATTTGTATAACATAGTTAAGGATTAATAAACACAAATTTGTAGGATATTTTTTGAAAAACAAACTAGTACCTTGGTCTCACTTACCCCGCGTCAACCGGTGTAACCTCGTGTTTATACCAAGGCAAAACCGCAGGTTAACACCGTGATTTCCAGTGTGTGTTTTCATGTATCCCGGATTCAGTTGATTGGGTTGTTACGGAAGTCAGTAAGTTTCTCACGAATTTTCTCTTGTCTCCAAATTGTTAGGTAAATCATTATTTACAGGCTACAGCGGAAATGAAAACACCCTAGACTTCTAGCAGTAAGGCTTAACTTATATAAGTATTCGGTCTCTAAAACATATTTCGCCCGGCCTGGAAATTATCTCGCCCTTTCTGTAGGCCCTATACCGTGTCTGGCTATGGACCTGCATTTAGAAGTAGGCCTAGGGAAAAATTTATGAAAAAAACAATCTCGAATAATTTGCTTTCTCCAAGGGAAATACTTTCGCCGCGCAGCAGCTAGCGGTAGTTCATTTAATACAATACCAGTCTCTTTAGTGTGTACAACACTGATAAAAAGTGGAATTCATACAGCTCCGTACCTGTGATGTATTGATGATTACACAAACACGGTGTTTAAAACCGCAGAACCCTCCGTTCGAGGTGGATCGAAATTTTAACACCGACCCCGAGTAAACCCGCGTTCTCACGTTACTCGCGCTCAGGGTAACACGGTGTTACCTCGAGCGCGGGGTACGTGAGACCACACTATAAGACAACATGCCCTTTATAGTTTTAACCTTCGACTACTAAAGAAATCACACCGTCAAGTCATTCTGCACCTAGTGCAAGTGCTATAGGACCCTTACATGGGACCCTTATTTATTCACCCTTATTTAGTAGTGCTCCATGTGTTGTTCACAAACATATCTCAGTGGCACACTTCTACAGTAACAGCCAGGTTGGTTACCATCTTTTCTCTGTGTAACCTACAGTCTACACACTGTGAGCCATGCAGGGTTGCCAGTTTGGCCTTTTATAGGCCAAAAATGAAAAATTTGGCCCATTTCGAATTTGTTTGGCCTATGAAATTTGAATCTGCAGGCCAAATGCGATTTGGCCTATTTTGTAAAATTCTTACAACCTTGCTAAAATGTCGGATATTATGACGATTTCTGAAGCAATACGATACGTACAGTGCCTAGGGCATGAGCAAAACGTGACAGAGTCCAATCATGGTCCTGCGTTATTGCACCGCGCGCAATCACAAGTCTTATGTTTTATTATTTATAAGCAGGACTGTAGTCGAGTCCACCAAGCTCGAGTTCACGTCCATAGGTACAAGTCCGAGGGACTCGAATCCGAGTCGAAATCCGAGTCCAGTGTTTTCTGCCCAAGTCGGAGTCCAAGTCCAAAATACGCTAAAATAAGTTGAATACAGTATCTTCTAGTATTTAGCTTTGAAATCTTAATGCACTAACCTCAATATGCTACTAAAAACTGAACAAAATAGACAAACCTGATACCAGACTATATGAAATTATAGTAAGAAGCTATTAAAATGTGCTCTCTGCACAGCCATTTCATCATGATATCCTTGGCTCTATAATGCGTTATTGTTCTTAGTAAAATGTTTTGATCAGAAAGAAAATTATGTGTAAAATACTCTCTGCATAGTCTAATTTATTCAAAGCCGATAAAAACCCATCCATCAAATGTTATTTCCGTGTAGGGAGGGCGAAGAATATGGTTGGAAACACCATTTGGCCTATTTTGGCCTTTTTCCCCTGTAATTTTGCCAAATTTGGCCTATTGGGTTTGGAAAAAACTGGCAACCCTAGAGCCATGTAGTTTATCAGTCTACTTGAGTATATACTTCTATTCTACAATCATCCAGTTTGACTATCGTCCGTCTTACATCTTTGGTAACCTTCAAATAGGGAGTCGAATGTAATGCAGTGGAATATACACTTTTATCCGAATAGCCAGTTTGGCTGTGATAATTCTTACTGTAAGTGTACTCCATATATCCCAACAGGCGATTGGACCATCGTCCCTCTTATGTCTTACGCATCGATCGCTCCCCGCATTGAGTAAGGGAGCCTACCTTCAACTGGAATGCTGCTATCCTAACATAGTGTTTTGTCGTATGTAACTTTTGCATACAAGGAATCAGGGCGTGCTCTACAAAAATACTTGTAACCTTACAGTCTAATGTCAATCCATCTCCTCAATCCACTGGAGTCAATACACTCCAATTTTGAAATCTCAAGTTCTTGAAACTTGCAGCCATGTTCCTCTTCGGGCAGTTTGGTTAATTCTTGTATTGATTCTCTTGGCGGGCTCATGATAACCTATATGCAAATGACTAGCTTAGGGCCACAATATCTGCCTTATACCGCTCATGCATGGTCTTTCAATATCGTGGAACAATATATTGGCTAATGCCTCGTGCTGCTTGATGTTGCCATTGGCATCGTAATCACTGCTGTGCGATCGAACAGTCGAGGACTAGAAAGAGTGAATACCAAAGTTTATGATCAACAGATTAACACAGAAAGATAGTTTTTAAAGTAGGGAAACCAAAGCGAAATTGCACTTAGAAGAACAAATGTGTTAACAAAGAGCAAAAAAGAACCGTATCTTCTAGAAGCTTCTCAATTCTCTAACGCTTAAGGCGGAGACTAATGTGATGACTGGGCTTGTGCAAATGGTAAAAATATATAGTACAGTGGAAATAATGGTAAATGTATGTGTGTAAATGTAGTAATTTTCTAAAAGCTATAAGAACGATTAAGGATTAACTACTACTACTTCTTCTTCTTCTTCTTCTTCTTCTTCTTCTTCTTCTTCTTCTTCTTCTTCTTCTTCTTCTTCTTCTTCTTCTT